>NIVC01001059.1:0-60000 GCA_002269645.1 Macrostomum lignano | reverse complement strand
ATCTGTCAGTGTGATGTCAGGAATCTGTCAGTGTGATGTCAGGAATCTGTCAGTGTGATGTCAGGAATCTGTCAGTGTGATGTCAGGAATCTGTCAGTGTGATGTCAGGAATCTGTCAGTGTGATGTCAGGAATCTGTCAGTGTGATGTCAGGAATCTGTCAGTGTGATGTCAGGAATCTATTCCATGCTGCCCCTGCGGTCCATCTATCTTTTCTATGCTCTGCCCTGCAGATCGCTTTAATTCGTGGTTTCCCGAGGCAACCCCCACGTGGCGGCCTGAGCGGAACGGGTTTCGACTTTTTGCCTCCTTCAACAGCTGCTGATCGCCTGTCCACAGAGGTGGCCCGGCGTTACTCAGTTAGTAAAAACACAAAATTTATAAATCTAGCATTCTCAGGCTTCGGTGCGCTCGGCTCAGCTCTCATTGTTACTCCACCTGCTGCACAAGCGATAAGTAGTTGAAGTGAGTGGGGCCGCTTGTACACTCAGCCAGCCTCAGCTGCGGCTGCTGTGAGACGTCCACAGCACAGTCTGGCCGCACCCGAACAATAATGGGTATTATAGAGACCCGCGCTCAAGACTGAGAGGGTCTGCGACAGCCTCTCTCTATGAGCTACTCGCTGTACCCCCGAGCGCAATTCGAGTTTCTGAGCGTGCAGCATCCCCCCCCCCCGCAGCAGCCGGCAGGTGCCCGAACTGACTCAGGCAGCGGGGCAGCAGCCGGCGAATGGCCCTGCCGGCGGCGCCGACTGAGGGCGCTGCTTCCACGGCGCCGGGCAGCAGCTTCCACGACGCGGCGGAGCAGCTCACCCTGCCCAGCAGGGGCCGCTTCAGCTTCAGAACCGCTGCCGAGAGCCCCTCGCCGCCGCCGCTGCCTCCTCAGCCGGCTGGTGCCGAAAATCGCGGCTCTGTTGACGGCAGCGAGAAAAAGCAGAAGAAAAAGCAGCGGCGGAAACGAACGCCTTTTCGAAGCAGCAACAGCGGCGGCCAGCCGGCGGCGGTGGCGGCGGCCAAGGAGGACGAGGAGGACAAAAACGACGACGACTTCGGCTTCCGGTTCCGGCCGGCCATCGGGCCGCCGAGGCCGCTGCTCGGATCGGCGCCGGGATTTGGCGCTTTGGTGGCGCCGCCGTCTCCGGCGCTGCCGCCGCAGCCTCTGCCGCTTCCAGAGCTGGCCGGCGACCCCAGCGTGCACTATTACTATGACAACCGCCTGCTGCTCAGCGGCCAGGGCGACAGGTCGCTGATGGAGCTCAAGGAAGCTGAGGCGGAACTCGCCCCGCCGCGAATTTGGCTGCCAGCCGAGGAGGCGCCACCGCCGCCAAGTCAGCCAGCACCGCCGACGTCAAGCTCAACGACGGCTGCCAATCCGAGGATCAACGAGAGCGGCTGCTGCTGCCGATGTCCCCAGATGGGGCGGCGGAGGCTGCTGCTGCTGCTTGCCGGCGGCGTCATCGCCTGCCTCGTTGTGACCGGCGTCGTGACAGGCAGCGTTCTGGGCCTTCGACTGTCTTCGACAGACCTGACCTGACCTGACCCGACCAGGCATGGCCTGACCTAACCTGACCTGACATGGGCCTGACCTGACCCAACCCTGACCAAGTTGGCCCAAAGCCAACTATTGAACTGCAAGGACAACTATTTGTTTCGGGTGCCCAAAAAGAGTGGCTCTTTGCCCTTAATTGTCGATTGCTTCAAGTTTTTCATTTGTTTTTCTCGAAAATTTTCCCCGCTTCCCCGGAAATGTTGTTAGATTTAATTTTCATCTCTGAGATATGCCTTCAAGATGTACTTCATTTTTGTTAATTCCGCGACTCTCTCAGACTTAGTCATTTACTTGACAGGTTCTCAAAATAGCGACAGTAAATAATTTGATTGGCGCAGTCAGCATGATTTCCCCCTAGTGATTAATTAAAAACTGCCTGTTCTGCCGCCCACGGCATTTCCGTCCCCCATCTGCTTGATGCAGTCTGTTAATTACAGTCACCTGCTGCCGACTCCGTTCCGTTCCAGACCCCTGGCTGCTTTGTGTCTCTCAATACACCGGCTAATGGCTGCTGCTCCAGCCGGATCGAGGCGCCAGTGCGAGAAACTGATGTTGGGCTGCAGCGCCAATAGGGAGTTTGAGGCGCCAATATAGATAATGAGGCGCCAGTGTAGATAATGAGGCGCCAGTATAGATATTGAGGCGCCAGTATAGATATTGAGGCGCCAGTAGATATAGAGGCGCCAGTATAGATGATGAGGCGCCAGTATAGATATTGAGGCGCCAGTATATATAGATATAGAGGCACCAGTATAGATAATGAGGCGCCAGTAGATATAGAGGCGCCAGTATAGATATTGAGGCGCCAGTAAAGATAATGAGGCGCCAGTATAGATATTGAGGCGCCAGTATAGATGATGAGGCGCCAGTAGATATAGAGGCGCCAGTAGATATAGAGGCGCCAGTAAAGATAATGAGGCGCCAGTATAGATATTGAGGCGCCAGTATAGATGATGAGGCGCCAGTAGATATAGAGGCGCCAGTAGATATAGAGGCGCCAGTATAGATATTGAGGCGCCAGTATAGATAATGAGGCGCCAGTAGATATAGAGGCGCCAGTATAGATATAGAGGCACCAGTATAGATAATGAGGCGCCAGTAGATATAGAGGCGCCAGTATAGATATAGAGGCGCCAGTATAGATATTGAGGCGCCAGTATAGATAATGAGGCGCCAGTGTAGATATTGAGGCGCCATTATAGATAATGAGGCGCCAGTATAGATATAGAGGCACCAGTATAGATAATGAGGCGCCAGTATAGATAATGAGGCGCCAGTATAGATATTGAGGCTAGATATTGCGAGTCAAGTAACTCAAGTTGTTAATAGCTTGTAGATGTTCGGCAAATTCATTTATTTCTATTCTGTTAAGGCGAGAATCAATTCAGGCCTTAACAAATTATTTATTCAGCAATTTTTTTCCAATATTAGCCCTGTTGTCAGCACTTACAATCAGCATTAATTTAGTAGTTCTGCAACAAATTTGCATTTTAACTCCTCTCCAAGATCCCGCAGCGTTTTCTTGCTAAAAATTTCTGTCAGCCACCAAAAACGAATTATTAAAAACAAAACGACACAGATTACTCATGCAGTAGTACAAGCACGTATAACAAGTACAATCTATTGTTTAATTCAGCGAGTTGTACTGTTTAATGAGAAGTTAAAAATCGATATGAGCAGGAAATCTACAGTTTAAAGTAAAAAAATCGTCTTATAGATAAATCCGAGACAATAAGCTGTGCCATAGTTATAGTTGTTAGCTTTAGCTTACCATTTACATTAATATTTGATGTGTGGAATAATAAAGAATATAAATAAAAAATCCTTAATAAAAAATAACTTTTGTATTTTTATGTTCTATTGTTCTATACTGCTGATATCAACAAGAGTCCAGATACTTTATTAGAAGTAAATTAGCAAAAATGCCAATGTTAGTCAAACTGTTAAATATAATAAAAATTAAACCAATTAGACACAAGTAGAGCTGGGTGCTTGCAGTTTATGCCTGAGGTTCTTCAACAGAATAGTTGCCACCAACCTGAAAACGAGTTTAAATATGGTAAATGTTTCTTGCATTTTGTCCTAAGCAAATCTGCTCACTTTCAGTTTGATTTGGATATTTTTGATACTTGAAAATGGATCAATTGGGTTACAATATTTTCACTTTAGTGTAATCTAAAATATTTTTAGTTGAGAATTAATATTTATACCCCTAAATAATTAATTTTCGCACAGATATTTTAATACTTTGCTGCTTTATATTTCTAGATATTTTAATGCTTTTTAAGAATTAACTTAAATTGGCTTGGTATAAGTCGTATTTACATGAGAAAGATTAGAGCATCGCATCAAATCAGATGACTGCAAACCTTTGGTTTATTCGGGTTGTTTTCTAGTAGCCAATTAGATAGCCACACAATTGGATCGTTGGGCTTTTTCTTGCACAGCTCAGTAAGTCCCTTGAGCACGGTTGGGTTGACATGCCGGGCAAGGTAGGACTTGGCAGAATCGCCGATTGAAATCGGCTCCACAATGCTGTCTGGAAAGAAGAAGCGAATTTCCTTTTCCGCACTCGTGAAACTGTCGCTTCCGTGTAGAGCATTCTGTTGGTCATCTGTGCCATACTTGGCTCGAAGGCTATCCGGATGAGACTGCTTCGCAATCAGAGCGTTTGTGGGACCGATGAGCTCCCTCCAGCTGCTGATGGCTTTGTCCTTGGCAATGACCAAGGCAACGATTGGCCCGCTGCTCATATACGTAATCAAACTGGGAAAAAACATTTTTCCGAAGTGCTCGGAATATAATTCACTGGCTTGTTCTGGTGTGAGTTGCACCTTCCGTTTCTGCAGAACAGAGAATCCATTTTGAGTAATAATGTCCTCGATTTCGTCAGCATGATGCACAGCATCTGGTTTAATCACAGCCAGTGTTCTCTCCACATAGATATGCGGTTTAGGCATGGTTTCTGCTTCCTCTGGCATGTTGAGATTTTTATGGAGTCAAAAAATTCTCGAAAAACTGTAAAGAACTTGGAGGCAAAAGCAAAACTAATATTAAGATTACTTTTATGTAAATTGTAAATACTGTTGATTGTCCTTTCAAAAAGAAATCTATGCTGTATCCAAGACAACACAGACAATATAAAATCAGGAGAAAAATATGAACAAGCAATTATTTTACTTAATGTACACTTGGTATCTAATTGCTTATTAGATTCATAAGTATAAATATTGCTGCTTAAGTTGTTAATATAGACAAAACCCGTAATTTTTGTTGATAGAAAATAAAAACCCCATATCATATGCAATCAAAATGGTTTTGAGATGAAAGAGCAATCTACACTGCCCCAGATCAAATGCAATCATTGATTTGAGATTAAAAAATTTTCCCTTCTGCAAGAAGTGTGTCTTTTCCACGAAGCTGGCCTCCAAAAATGCACAATCTTTGAGTTTTACGTCCTGTCCTGTAAACTACAGTGGTCCTTGCTGTTATAATGTCGGATGAGGGTACGGAGACTTTAACAAAAATATCCTATTGACATAATGTTTTTAGTAAATGTGGCTCTCCATGTTCCATGCTCCGAAAAGTTGTTGCGAGAAATATTGCCTCTAAAAATTAGTGAAAGAACAGTTTGGCAAATGTAACCATATATCCCGGGTAGCAAAGTGGTGACGTTGCGCGACGTCAAAGTGACGTTGAAAATAGGTCAAAGTTCGACGTCGAAATGACGTCATTTAATGACGTCAATTCTGTCGATGTTTTTTACGTAATTTTGACCTAGATTTGTGACGTTGTATTTATTGGAAAAAAACGTTTAAAATTATGACAAGACCAAATTTAACACGAGAAATCGATTAATGCGTCGTTGAGCAGCATGTGAGGCACAAAAATAGTGTGATTAGAACTTTCTCTGACACTGTTAAGAGACTCAATCACTGTTTTACGAGCTAGTGTTGAAAATCGTGGAATTTCCTATCGGATCCGTAGTGTATTTTTCCGGTGAAACCTTCTATCTATCTATCTATCTATCTATCTTGCCTTTAGCAATAAGAAAGGCACAACATATCAAAAGATGAACATTGGATCTGCCTCCTATCAAAGCACAAAAAAATTTTGTGCTGAAAAAATTAAAACCTCCTATCTCTGTAGTGTATTTTTCGGCGAAATTTTGCCTTCTAAACATTTACCATAGATTTCGACTGTTGCGTCCTTCTACTTAAGTTGTCCTTGATTTACTGCTGCAGCAGTCACAGGAAACCTCCTCAGTAGCTAGCTGATCGCCAGGGGTTAGCAAAATGGGCGGCAACGCCTCCTCGCTGTTTCCGGACGCACGGAGCCCCTTGAAGCTAAAAGTCAAGTACGTAAGTCAACCTCAGTAGCTCAGTGTAATACGAGTATCATCTGAGCATCTATAATCTGTCGCTGGTGCTACTGTGTCTCCTGCTGTAGCTGAAGCCTTCACTTTACCGAAACTCGCGGCGAACAAAAAGTTCGTCGGGTAATTTGTCTGCGGACCATTCTACGAGCCGTATTTAGAACCTCCTGTTGTCTATGGTAGTGGAGTTTTGTCAATAAGGAATTGACTGAAGCAAAAAGCCCCCTTCCTTCTTGCGAGTAGAAGGTCGATCCAGTTCCGATGTTTGTAATTGAACCATGCAGAGCAACTTAAGCAGTTTGCCGCTGGACTTTGTGGACGAGTTGGGAAACGGCCGCAGTCTGTTGTATGTGTATGGCTGCGTATGGGCCGGCTTGGCCAAGTTTTGAGCACCAATGCTGAGCTGCGCGAGACTTTGATCGCCAGGTCTGTTACCAGCTTTGAGGCTGCTACATGTGCTTCATGGATGGCATGCCTGTTGCATAATATATCCGCATTAATTTATTGAAAAAACTGGCCAGAAAATGCTTGTTGTGCCATCCACGCCCGAGGGCCAATCACAATCGTTCGATAATGAGAAACCTGTAAAACTTGTACAGATTCAGCTGTACGCTGTACACACTGTGGGATTGCGGGCTCAGGGGTCAGGAGACGGGCATGGCTGCTTGCCTCCTCGCTGATTGCGGATCGACTGACGCATCGATTTGGCCATTTGGCTCCCCCCAACATTTCCCAGCGCCGATGCCAGCGGCAGCCAGCGGGAGGCCGAGGATCAGCTGGCCGAGCAGCTGGCCAAGCTGGCGCGGACGGTCGACTCTGCCGCCGGCCAAGACGCCGCCGACCCTGCCGGCCTGTCTGCCTCGGCTCGCCTCGGCGCCCGCCTGCTGGACCAACTGCACCGCCTGTGCGGTGGCCCGGAGCCCGGCGCCCTCCTGCGCTGCCTGCGGACGGCCTTCGATGTCAGCACCGAGCAGCAGCGGAAGATCTGGACGGCCTGCCTGCGGTTCGCCGACTCAGACGGAGCCTACGGCCAGCTGAAGCAGGAAGTGCAGGGGGCGCAGTGCTTCCGGCCGCGCGAGACCCGCCTGGTCCTGAGGGCGCTCGTCCTGCTGGACAGCTTCCTGCTGTGACTGCCGTGGGCCTCCCGGTGCCATACTGTCTCTCACAGTGCCATACTGTCTCTCACAGTGCCATACTGTCTCTCACAGTGCTATACTGTCTCTCACAGTGCCATACTGTCTCTCACAGTGCCATACTGTCCCTCACAGTGCCATACTGTCCCTCACAGTGCCATACTGTCTCTCACAGTGCCATACTGTCTCTCACAGTGCCATACTGTCCCTCACAGTGTCATACTGTCCCTCACAGTGTCATACTGTCTCTCACAGTGCCATATTGTCCCTCACGTGCCATATGTCTCTCACAGTGCCATACTGTCTCTCACAGTGCCATATTGTCCCTCACAGTGCCATATTGTCCCTCACAGTTCCAAGAAACGAACTCAGTAAAATCAAACTTTGCTAAGTAGGCATTCGAGATGAGACCATGCAGTCGAATCATATTTTTTGTACAAGAGCGGTCGCGAAAAGCAATATTTTATTGATAATTAGCAAAATCGATGAGAATAAAGGTTGCTGAGCGGATACTGCAGTTGCCGGATGGGATGATAAACTGGCTGCATCGGCTGAGAAGAAAAGGCGGATTAGCGGGAAACAGAGCAGCTGTAAATTATGCCAGCATTTGGGAGAACAAAAGCATAATTAAAGCTTTAAATTGCGAAAAAAATTAACAACAGTTGAGGGTTCAGAGGCGATGCCCGGCGGCATGCACTGACCGCCAAAACAAAACCGCGAACAGGGTGCTGGCCTGCAGAGTTTCTCGAGCCGAAGCAAAAAAGGAGAAGCAGAAAGCAGGGAAAGGCAACCAATACTTGCCTAGAGATGGCGGGGTTTTCCCGAACAAAAATTTAATAAATTTTTCCGTGGAAATGCTCCGAAATTGGGTGCGCTCTGAACCCCTTTTTAGGTTTCAAGCCCTGCTTTTACTCGTTTTGATGTTTAGAAAAGTCTCTTTTTCGCAAAGTGGTACCCATAGAGGGTCTGCAGTGATCCCCACAGCGGGTCTCCAGTGATCCCCACAGCGGGTCTCCAGTGATCCCCACAGCGGGTCTCCAGTGATCCCCACAGCGGGTCTCCAGTGATCCCCACAGCGGGTCTCCAGTGATCCCCACAGCGGGTCTCCAGTGATCCCCACAGCGGGTCTCCAGTGATCCCCACAGCGGGTCTCCAGTGATCCCCACAGCGGGTCTCCAGTGATCCCAGCAGACAGTGATCCCCACAGCGGGTCTCCAGTGATCCCCACAGCGGGTCTCCAGTGATCCCCACAGCGGGTCTCCAGTGATCCCCACAGCGGGTCTCCAGTGATCCTCACAGCGGGTCTGCAGCCCTACAGGCCCCCAGAGTCAAATTTCAGCAGGCAAATCGATGGCGCCAAACAGCCAGCGCCGCAGCCAGAGCTGGCGCTGCAGCCAGCGCGCCGGGCCGGACTGCCGAGTTTGCGGGCCGCCCCCGATGCTGCTGCCGCCCGGACTCGCCGTCCAGCCCCTGATGCAGTCCGTAACGCTCCACTGCCGCTCGCCCTGCGGAGGCTGGGATGTGGATGAGGCGACCAGTGAGTGAATGAGTGAGCTCTGGGTGGGCTCGGAAATCTACCAGATTCTTCACACTGTGACTCACCATCGCTCTGAGCTCTGTCCGTGAAATCAGGCGATTCTGAGCCGTGGCCGCTGCCGCGGCCTCCGCTGCTGCCGGCCAGGCGGTCAGCGCCGACCTGCCAGCTGGCCGGCTCTGGCGGCGGCGCCCGGGTGGCCGCCAGCATCGGCGCCCGCGTTGTCCGACGAAGCTGTAGGAACTGGCTGCGGCTCAGCCGGACTGCGGGCGGGCGTGGCCGGTTGACAGCCTCAGCACCCACCTCAGCAGCTCAGCACCCACCTCAGCAGCTCAGCACCCACCTCAGCAGCTCAGCACCCACCTCAGCAGCTCAGCACCCACCTCAGCAGCTCAGCACCCACCTCAGCAGCTCAGCACCCACCTCAGCAGCTCAGCACCCACCTCAGCAGCTCAGCACCCACCTCAGCAGCTCAGCACCCACCTCAGCAGCTCAGCACCCACCTCAGCAGCTCAGCACCCACCTCAGCAGCTCAGCACCCACCTCAGCAGCTCAGCACCCACCTCAGCAGCTCAGCACCCACCTCAGCCCTCAGTCAACTCACCCTTCAGCAGCACCGTCGCGGTGTCCCGCCTCTCAACTCCGTCGACGCCTCGCAGGCTGCGGACGCACCGAAACTCGCCGGCGTCGCTCAGCCTTGCGTCCCGGATGTTCAGCCAGGAAGTCAGGCGGGTGCGGCGACCCTCGGAGCTGATCTGCTTGGTCCGGCTGATCCGGTCGGCCTCGTCGCCAACCGCCCAGAGCCCGCTGGCCCGCTGCCAGTTGAGGTCGATCTCCTCCTGGCGGCTCATGAGGCTGCTGCAGCGCAGGCTGGCCGTGTCGCCGAGGCGAACCAGCCTGGGCAGGACTGTGGAGACTGGCGGGGAGAGTGGCGTTCTGGTGTTGCAGTGTTGCAGTGTTGCAGTGTTGCAGTGTTGCAGTGTTGCAGTGTTGCAGTGTTGCAGTGTTGCAGTGTTGCAGTGTTGCAATGTTGCAGTGCTGCAGTGTTGCAGTGTTGCAGTGTTGCAATTTTGCAGTGCTGCAGTGTTGCAATGTTGCAGTGTTGCAGTGTTGCAGTGTTGCAGTGTTGCAGTGTTGCAGTGTTGCAGTGTTGCAGTGCTGCAGTGTTGCAGTGTTGCAGTGCTGCAGTGTTGCAGTGTTGGATTGTTGCAGTGTTGCAGTGTTGCAGTGCTTCAGTGCTTCAGCGTTGCAGTGTTGCAGTGTTGCAATGTTGCAGTGCTGCAGTGTTGCAATGTTGCAGTGCTGCAGTGTTGCAATGTTGCAGTGTTGCAGTGTTGCAGTGTTGCAGTGTTGCAGTGTTGCAGTGTTGCAGTGTTGCAGTGTTGCAGTGTTGCAGTGCTGCAGTGTTGCAGTGTTGCAGTGCTGCAGTGTTGCAGTGTTGGATTGTTGCAGTGTTGCAGTGTTGCAGTGTTGGATTGTTGCAGTGTTGCAGTGTTGGATTGTTGCAGTGTTGCAGTGTTGCAGTGTTGCAGTGTTGCAGTGTTGCAGTGTTGCAGTGCTGCAGTGTTGCAGTGCTGCAGTGTTGCAGTGTTGCAGTGTTGCAGTGTTGCAGCGTTGCAGTGTTGCAGTGTTGCAGTGTTGCAGTGTTGCAGTGCTGCAGTGTTGCAGTGTTGCAGTGTTGCAATGTTGCAGTGTTGCAGTGTTGCAATGTTGCAGTGTTGCAGTGTTGCAGCGTTGCAGTGTTGCAGTGTTGCAGTGTTGCAGTGCTTCAGTGTTCCTAACTGTGCTGTCTTGACTGTAAATCTTGGTTTTCCGAGAATTTGGACACGGATCGAGCAGGCAAAAAAGGCCAAATCAGCGTCTGCAGGATGATCGCACCCTAATGAATTATTAATGACTGCGGGACATGCGGACTGGCGGATCCCACTGTGACCATAAAACTGCAAGCATAAACTCGGATTTTTACTTCCCGTGACTACTCGAGACTTTCCAAAGTATTCGAACAGTCTGCATTTCGAATTGAGCACTTTTCATAATCAGCTCTGAATAGTTGCCAGCCAGTAGAGCCGAACCCAGCAGCGGGAATATGCAGCTGTTCTCCCCCTTGTGCGTACCAGGGGCTCGAGAAATTTCTGGCGCAAAGTTTTTCTAAATATGGCTAACGAAATAAAACTTATTCAATGCTTGTAAATTCCACCCTTAGAAACCCCCTTGCTAAATCCATTTTGGAAATCCCCCTAGGGAAAACCCTGTGGCAAATCCCTTTGGGAATCCCCCTAGGGAAAACCCTGTGGCAACTCCCTTTGGGAATCCCCCTAGGGAAAACCCTGTGGCAACTCCCCTTTGGGAATCCCCCAAGGGAAAACCCTTTGGCAACTTCCCTTTGGGAATCCCCCAAGGGAAAACCCTGTCGCAACTCCCTTTGGGAATCCCCCAAGGGAAAACCCTGTGGCAACTCCCCTTTGGGAATCCCCCAAGGGAAAACCCTGTCGCAACTCCCTTTGGGAATCCCCCAAGTGAAAACCCTGTCGCAACTCCCTTTGGAAATCCCCCAAGGGAAAACCCTGTCGCAACTCCCTTTGGGAATCCCCCAAGGGAAAACCCTGTGGCAACTCCCCTTTGGGAATCCCCCAAGGGAAAACCCTGTCGCAACTCTCTTTTGGAATCCCCCAAGGGAAAACCCTGTGGCAACTCCCCTTTGGGAATCCCCCAAGGGAAAACCCTGTCGCAACTCCCTTTGGGAATCCCCCTAGGGAAAACCCTGTCGCAACTCCCTTTGGGAATCCCCCTAGGGAAAACCACATTGAGAACCTCGAGAACTCGCCATTCAAACTCCGTACTTGAGAATTCGCCTTGGAAACTCCTATTTTGCAATATTCCTCGGGAATTCCTTTGGGAATCCTTTTGGGAATCCCTTTTGGAATCCCCTTTGTAGTCTATCTTAGGAATTTCCCTTAGGAATCTCCATTGAGAAGGGAACGCCCATTGGCAACGCCCCGTGGGAACTCGCAGGGAGTTTTCCTACATATTAGCGGTGACTAAAATGCGGCGCAGTCAGGATGGCCACTGCACAGAATTCTATAGACAGGAAGACCCACCCTCATTCTTAATTAAGAAACCGAAGTCCGAAAAGTGGTTCAACCATTTTCTTTAATCTCCCTAAGAGATTGAAAGAGCAATTAAGAAAATGTTGTTTTCCTTTCGAAAAAACGTTGAGAGGATTTTTAAGTGGGGGCGCGGGGGTGGCAGAATGATGAATTCTGGCCCCGCCCGGCAACCGCCCTCATTCACAATGTTGGACTGGGCAGACAGCAGGTGCGAAAGCGGCTCTCCCAGGGCGGTGGCGGGAGCGGGAGGGAAGGGGCGAGGCCGGGCATTCCGGAAATTAGACATTGCGATGGTGCAGCCATGGGGTGCCAGAATGCATGTTTATCTGCCAAGTCAGGGGCTGTTCCGATCACCTGAGGCGAGTGGGGTTTCGAAGGCTGAAAGAAAGCCAATCAGGCCTGTCATTGACAGAAACTGACAGGTGATTTGGGCTGCGCTATGTGCGACTACCGACCTGAGAATCTCCCCTTTGAAGTTCGTCCTACCGTGAATCCGTCCGAGACTTTGAGCCCGGTGAGATCATCCCATGATAATCTCTTTTCTCTCGAGATTTCACAAAAATCTCCCCCCAGATCTAGTGAGAATCTCCCGTAAGACTTCATGAGACTACGGAGCATCTACCCCAGACTCCGCGAAAATCTCCTTGAGATCCATTAAAAATCTCCCATGAGACTGCGTGAGCATCTCCCCCGAGACTGCGTGAGCATCTCCCCCGAGACTGCGTGAGCATCTCCCCCGAGACTGCGTGAGCATCTCCCCGAGACTGCGTGAGCATCTCCCCGAGACTGCGTGAGCATCTCCCCGAGACTGCGTGAGCATCTCCCCCGAGACTGCTGCGTGAGAATCTCCCCGAGACTGCGTGAGCATCTCCCCCGAGACTGCGTGAGCATCTCCCCCGAGACTGCGTGAGCATCTCCCCCGAGACTGCTGCGTGAGAATCTCCCCGAGACTGCGTGAGAATCTCCCCGAGACTGCGTGAGCATCTCCCCGAGACTGCGTGAGCATCTCCCCCGAGACTGCTGCGTGAGAATCTCCCCGAGACTGCGTGAGCATCTCCCCCGAGACTGCTGCGTGAGAATCTCCCCGAGACTGCGTGAGAATCTCCCCGAGACTGCGTGAGCATCTCCCCCGAGACTGCGTGAGCATCTCCCCCGAGACTGCGTGAGCATCTCCCCCGAGACTGCGTGAGCATCTCCCAAAGACTGCGTGAGCATCTCCCAAAGACTGCGTGAGCATCTCCCAAAGACTGCGTGAGCATCTCTCCGAGACTGCGTGAGCATCTCCCGAGACTGCGTGAGCATCTCCCCCAAGACTGTGTGAGCATCTCCCCGAGACTGCGTGAGCATCTCCCAAAGACTGCGTGAGCATCTCCCCGAGACTGCGTGAGCATCTCCCCGAGACTGCGTGAGCATCTCCCCGAGACTGCGTGAGCATCTCCCCCAGACTGCGTGAGCATCTCCCAAAGACTGCGTGAGCATCTCCCAAAGACTGCGTGAGCATCTCCCAAAGACTGCGTGAGCATCTCTCAAAGACTGCGTGAGCATCTCCCAAAGACTGCGTGAGCATCTCTCAAAGACTGCGTGAGCATCTCCCAAAGACTGCGTGAGCATCTCTCAAAGAGTGCGTGAGTATTTCCCAAAGACTGCGTGAGCAGCTCCCAAGACTGCGTGAGCATCTCCCCCGAGACTGCGTGAGCATCTCCCCTCAGACTTGCATTTCTGGACAAACTCCCTTTTTGCTGAAGTGGCCAGTCCAGTCTCAGCAGGCATTTCAGTCACTCGGTCACAGTCGGTCTTTAACCGGAGCGCTTTTGTTGTTCCGCCTTCTGCTTCTAATAGATGAAAACGGCCAGAAAAAGTAGCAACAGAGCAGAGGGAGACTGCACTTCTCTCCAAGCCCCCGAGCTCTCCTCTCCCGTGCCCCATCTGAGCAAACAGAGCCGCCAGCTGTTACTCACTTCCTGAGTCGTGTTCCACCTCGGTCGGACCGCCTGAAATGCGAGCATTTGGCGTGGGGTGCGGAGTTAACAGGGCCGGGCAGGTAAAGGCCGGATGCGCGCGTAACAGCTCAGCGAGCAAATGTACTTCATCTGTAGCTCGCATCCTGCTCCCAGCGGTTTGTCTTTTTAGCTCGGTGCAGCCTCCCCGCCAGCTCAAACTGCGAATAATCACGCTCCCCCAGCTGCCCGTCTCCATCAGCCGCGCCATACTAATGACGATCCCACCCGTGTATCATTAGCGGGCAAGGCCGGGGGCATCAGACTCTGCTCAATGCCACCCCCTACCCTAGGCGTTTCACCTACACCTGACTCCACAGATCTCAGCTCTGCGTCTGAGGCAATCAGTGCTTTCTGCCATTGTTATTCCATAACAGAAATTTCGCACAGCGAAACTAGCAATTATGCCAGCTAACAAAAGCCCTAAGTATCTAAAAATAGCCAAATAACGGCTGCGGTCTCATGTTTCTCTGAACTTCGTGTTTTGAACAAAATTCTTAATCTAAAAAATGGACATCCTTAGTGGCATGACTAAGTTCAAAACTTACGACTCTGTTAATTGGTCTTGTTGCTAATCTTAGCCATCGATTTGTTGCTAAGTTTCACTTCCTCCTGCAACCTGGGTGTGGTCAAGGGTGTGCTGCTTGCAGGAATGAGGGCTGAGGTTGGGCATCTCCACTTTCGGTCTTCCTCCCAAAACCAAGGACTTTTAGCCACAAAGCTAAAATAAAAAAATAGCCACACGAGCAATGCCGAGATGCCTGCATCATTTCTTGTTCCACTTCACGCCCCTGCTGTCCCCACCCCTCATTTCTGCACCCACCTCCCGCCCCGGCTGTCCCCACCCCTCATTCCTGCACCCACCTCACGCCCCGGCTGTCCCCACCCTTCATTCCTGCACCCACCTCACGCCCCGGCTGTCCCCACCCCTCATTCCTGCACCCACCTCACGCCCCGGCTGTCCCCACCCCTCATTCCTGCACCCACCTCACGCCCCGGCTGTCCCAACCCTCATTCCTGCACCCACCTCACCCCCCTAGCTCTTAAGCAGCTTTACGGCCATCGAACCCTCGCTCACCCCGCACAGTCAGGAGGACCTCCTGTCTCCGTGGCGGTCTGCCAAATTGGCAGCGGTAGCGGCCCGAGTCGCTCTCCGCGGCAAAGCTGATGCTCAGACTGAACTCCATAAAGTGGCCCAGCTGCCGGGCCTCGACGCCGAACCTCGAGTCCGGCGTGAACACTCGGTCGCCAACAGTCAGCGGGAAGTCCGGCGAGTTCGGCCCGAACCAGGCCAGCGTGTCTTCCTATAAAAATGTTTTGAGTCATCCTTGAGACTTGAGCATTGTCAGGAGTGCAGCCTGTGCATGCATGCGCCCGTTCAGGCCAGGGGCCGCGCCCTTTGTTTCCCCATCAAGCCGCACAATAAGTCAGAAAAAGTGGTGCAGACCCCGGGCCGGGTGCGAATGCGGTGGCATGTCCTGACCGGGTTCGGCCGGCGGATTGGGCAATCAATCAAAGACGCTCAGCCCTGTTGTCAATCCAATTCATACATCCGCAATGCCGGCAATGCCTCTGATTAACTTGATTAGCTGTTTCCTGATCAGCCCTGCTCCAGCCATGGAGATACACGGCCTGTGGCGGCCTGAGCAGGCTGTCTGTTTGATATCTCTGCCAGATCCCAGATTAATAACTATTGCAATATTATCAATGCCGGGGCAGTGCACTGGAGACTGCCGCCGTGACTAACTGAGAGATACGAATTTCTTGGCTCAAAATACAAAGGTTAATAATATCAAAAATCTTCGGAAATGAAATCTCGGCACGCATTGCTACTTAGCATATCTGTCCTTCTACTCGTTAGATAGCAAATCAAAGCGATGCTATATGTCCATAAAAGGTACTACGCTTTGCGTTTATCATTCGGATCTGCATTGCACTGCTTCTTTGGCTAGGGTTAGGGTTATGGTTAGGGTTAGGGCTAGGGTTAGGGCTGGGGTTAGGGCTGGGGTTAGGGCTGGGGTTAGGGCTGGGGTTAGGGCTGGGGTTAGGGCTGGGGTTAGGGCTAGGGTTAGGGCTGGGGTTAGGGCTGGGGTTAGGGCTGGGGTTAGGGCTGGGGTTAGGGCTGGGGTTAGGGCTGGGGTTAGGGCTGGGGTTAGGATACAGAGCATGGCACAGCCACATGTCCGACTCGCTCAACCGTACAGAAAGCTAATAATACAAGTAAAGATTCTAACTAGCCGAGACAAAAGGTACGAGCCAGTAAGGCGCTGAAGAGTGCAAGATTAAGGAAGCCTGAAGATGGTGGTGAGCACACGGTGAGCTCAAGAGGAGGTGGGATTTTGCCAGCCCCGAGAGTCCACAACTTTTCTCCTCCTCAAAAGAGAAGCTCCGGCGGCACGAAATCCGACCGGTCCGCGTAGAGACGAGGGTGACCGGAGGCTGAGCAGATGCTGAGCAGACGCTGGGCAGTTTATTCTTAAATGCCCCCAACCGGGACTCCGGCGGCTTCCCATGGCCGGGTCGGGTTTCAAATTTCCACTACAACTGCGCGCCCGCCAAAATATTTTATCCCGGCCAGCTCCGATCTCCCTACAGAGACCCCACCCAGCTCATCCAGCAGAAACTGTATCCAGCAGATCTCGAATGCCGGCTCTACTGGCCGAGAAAAATGCGGAAGCCTCTGGCCCTCGACGACTTCATCCCGGAGACCCGTATGCTGCGTTCCAAATTTGTGCCTCAAGGGCCACTAGAAGACAGACGGGGCTCTACGTTTCTTGGAAGAGTTCTGAAGGCTCAAAGCTACGGAGATTTAAACTTTGAATGCTTGTAGAGTTATGTCTACTTGAGACAGAACTTTCTTTGTAGAGAAACTGAATGAATAAAAGATCATTAAATTAAATTCAATGTATAGTATTCACCAGTGGGGTGGGCGCAAGTTAAAAGTTTATTTTTAATGCGTACATTTATCGGGACTCAATGTACGTATAAGACTGGGGTAGAGATGAAAACTGATGAGCCAATCAGAAGCGAGCGATAAAGAGAGAACAGCGGAGGAGCAGCGGAGACAAGTGCAGGTGAACTGAAGAAAGGATGGAGAAGGTCGCGACACGGCTGCGCTGTTGCTTTGCTGGCAATAGAATTATTTCATAATCATCTCAGATCAACAGTAGGAATGCCAAACCGTTCTTCCGCCCGTCCAACTACCAAGGGGAATCACCCGCCCCTGACATTTTTTGCTGCGCCTGAATGGAGTAACGCAGGCACACAAAATTCAAAAGCGCCGGCTAACTTTTTGTTGCGCACCTTCTCAAGCAAGAACCAAGTCGCCAGCCCACCGGACCGTCGAGATATTTGACGATTCTGCCAGAAGATCGGATTTTTCCATAAGCGCCAGTGTATTCAGTGCACCCCTGTGCACCAATCAGCACTGCACCTCAGTGCGGCCTTGCCAAACCTCCAAATTTCATCAGCACGTCAATCTCATATGCCGACGGCGTCGGGGTGAAGACGGAACGCTTGCGGGACTGGCTAAGGATGTCCAGCAGTTGAGATTTGCCCACTGTAGAGGCCAGATCAGCGAAACTAGAGAAATTCGCAACAGGGTGTTCATGGTCACCTGGTGCCACTTGTTGAAGGTCCAGAAGCTCCGCCAGTGATCAACGAAGTCACAGCTGATGCAGACACATGTGGTCGACGTGCTGTTGAAATTTGGAGGCTTGGCAAGGCTGCGCTGAGGCGCGGTGCTGATTGGCGCACAAGGTTGTACAAGGAAATTTCGGAATACTTTGCTCCCTTGTTAGTTCTACTGTTAATCCGCTCTCAACTTCTTGAAGACTCATGAATAACGCAGTCTGACTTTTTGGGTTTTTGCTCTGCTTTACTCAGATCGTCTGCGAGTGCGAGCTGTGCATATGCAAATATATAAGCCTTGACTTTGTGCTTTTCGGCTTCTCGGCAAAGAAAAGAAAAAATTCTGGCTTTACCCTGTAGGAGAATCTTGAGCTCATTATTTGAGGAGAAAGATCTTTTATCTAAAAATGTTTTCTTAAGTGAGGAAAAAAAGATTAGGCGAGAATATCAAAGATGAGCAGTCCGACCAACTCTTATAAAAAGCTGTGACGTGATTAATGCACTTAGCGCCATTGTGAGAATTGGGCTCAGTACCTCAGTGTCCTCAGTGCCCTCAGTGCCCCCAGTGTCCTCAGTGCTCTCAGTGCCCTCAGTGCCCTCAGTGCCCTCAGTGTCCTCAGTGTCCTCAGTGCCCTCAGTGCCCTCAGTGCCCTCAGTGTCCTCAGTGTCCTCAGTGTCCTCAGTGCCCTCAGTGTCCTCAGTGCCCTCAGTGTTCTCAGTGCCCTCAGTGCCCTCAGTGCCCTCAGCGTCTTCAGTACCCTCAGTGCCCTCAGTGTTCTCAGTGTCCTCAGTGCCCTCAGTGCCTTCAGTACCCTCAGTGTCCTGAGTGCCATCAGTGCCCTCAGTGCCCTCAGTGTCTTCAGTACCCTCAGCGCCTCAATGCCCTCAGTGCCTCAGTACTACAATGCCCTCTATGCTTGCCGCGACAAGCAACCGCCTCACTGATTTTTGAAAGTCAAAGCGGCTTCCAGCATCTGTGGCCGGCACCCAGCGACTCGACACTCCAGCTGCCTCGCCCAAGGGAATTTCTCAATCGCAGATGAGGCGCTGTTCTCCCAGCCGGTGGGAATTCTGCCCGAGAATTTGGTATTCCAGCTGAACAGCTCCCGATGACAAAAAACCTGCATGCCAAACTCTCCGCGCAGAAATCCCTTGCTGGCTTTTCTTGGAAACAAAAACTGCTCAGGACTTCTGCCAGTCACGCAGGTTCCGCGCGGCTCCCTCTGCTCAGCATTCCATGGAGCTCCTCATGCTTGGCCATATCGCTCCCCGCACCCTCCACCCGCATGGCGGAACCTCTTGTCTTCATCTTTTTTCTCACAAACATTTTCATAGTCTGCTTTTAGTGATTCTTCCCCTGGCCTCAGGCACGCGATGCTGTGAATGCGAATGCAGCTCCGCTCTGTAGAGCGCAAGTCAGAAGTTAGGGGGTCAGGGCCACCCACCGATATGCGGAATGCACAGCCCACGGCCTCAGAGCATTGGCAATCAATCTAATTGGTAAGCAGGCGCTGATGGAATTCCTCTTGGAAAACTCACCCCAGCCTGAGTGAATCCCCTCAGCTGTCACACCTGGTGAAGTGACCCTAGCCTGAGTGAATCCCCTCAGCTGTCGCACCTGGGGAAGTGACTCCAGCCTGAGTGAATCCCCTCAGCTGTCACACCTGGTGAAGTGACCCTAGCCTGAGTGAATCCCCTCAGCTGTCGCACCTGGGGAAGTGACCCCAGCCTGAGTGAATCCCCTCAGCTGTCGCACCTGGGGAAGTGACCCCAGCCTGAGTGAATCTCCTGAGCGAACTCACCTCAACTTTGCTGAGGCCGCTGACCAGGCAGGGCAGCAGGGCGAAGTCGCCGGCCTCCACAGTCACTGTTGTTGCCGTCTCCGCTGCCGAAATGCAGGGGAAAACTGGGAGAAATGAAGTTCGGATGGGGATAATTTTTCAACGATGGAAGTCAGTCAATGGAATCTGTCTGATTCGGAACCTCCCTTCCACATTGGAGCATATTTCATGACCAATTCTGCTCGGCAGCAATAAGCCTAATGAGTCTGAAGCCCCCGACCTCAGCGGCAGTCAGGCGGGGCCGGCGCCGTTTCCGCCCGAAAGACTGGAGGGAAGCCGAGCACCGCCCACCGCCGTCTTCCTGCCGGGGGCTTCCATTCCGCAAAAATCAACTTTTTTGCCGTGTAGGTCAGAAGCAGAGAACGGCAGGTTGCTGGGAGATTTTTGGTCAGCTTGAGGAAGTGTTTTTTTACCTGCCTCGGATTCTGCAGTGTGCGCAGTCTCCTAAGTAGTACAGATGATCCAGGTGCAACAGCAGCCGATACCTCAGCGTCCCTATTAATCCATACTGAACTCTCGCGAACTCTGACACTAATCTCTTCTTATCTCCCGTTAAACAAGAATGTATCACCCTATTTGCCACCCAGAATCCCAAAATCCAACGAGTTCTCAAGTTCCGCGCGGCTCTCCCAGAATCTCTCTCAGTTTCTCCACTTTCTCCGCGTTGCTTTGCTTTCAACTCCATCCCCGGAATCCATTAAGCCATTTCTGACTGTTTTCCTAGCCAAAGTCACCGGGAGCTGCTGCCGATGTGTTGCACAATAGGCCTCTGCAGTCACATCATACAACGCGCTGAGTGCACTCAACCATCATCTGAATTGCTGATGATCCAACTTGCACTATTAGCCAGGTGACTCCTGTAACTGCTACCCCGCCTTTGCACACCCCGATTCATCACTCTGCGGCCACAGCAGCTATTGTTATCACGCGCTTGCATCTGTCCCGCCGCAGTCTGCTGGCCCAGTTTCCTCATTATCCAGTGCCATCTGTCCTGCCTCCGAGCCTCTTCCAGTGCCTTCCTGCCCTCCTGGCCTGTGCTTTCTCACTTACCAACTTGTGAGTCCCCTTTGCCCGGTCCGAGAGCTGATTAACATTTCGGGCATGCGGCCTGGCACCCCCTCAGTTTAATTTGGCAAACCTTGGTCTGGCGGGGGTGGGGGACAGCCGCCCTGCTCTGCATTTCCAGCTCTAACTTGCAGGGCTCAGGGATGAGACGAGCCAGCCGTCTTTCCTTCTTTCCCTGCAAAGAATTCTCTGTGTTGCATTGCTTCTGCCGAACTCAAAACGAAACACTTGAGCAGGGTCGAACAAATATCAGAAAGTTTTTTCTCTTTAAGAAGACATGGGCCAGACTGGCCAGCCATGCAGATCATGGATCAGTAAGTGGCGTCCCCGTCCAGACTGAACCATAAAACTGACAAACCTGAAATACAATTCTCCATATCAGATCGTTACTCTGGCGGCCCCCGCCTCCTCACGACTAATACATGTGGGACTCTGCAGAGCATCTGCAGCCCTCACCGGGGCATCTGCAGCCCTCACCGGGGCATCTGCAGCCCTCACCGGGGCATCTGCAGCCCTCACTGGGGGGCATCTGCAGCCCTCACTGGGGGCATCTGCAGCCCTCACTGGGGGGCATCTGCAGCCCTCACTGGGGGCATCTGCAGCCTTCACTGGGGGCATCTGCAGCCTTCACTGGGGGCATCTGCAGCCTTCACTGGGGGCATCTGCAGCCCTCACTGGGGGGGGCATCTGCAGCCCTCACTGGGGGCATCTGCAGCCCTCACCGGGGCATCTGCAGCCCTCACTGGGGGGGGGGGCATCTGCAGCCCTCACTGGGGGCATCTGCAGCCCTCACCGGGGCATCTGCAGCCCTCACTGGGGGGCATCTGCAGCCTTCACTGGGGGCATCTGCAGCCCTCACTGGGGCATCTGCAGCCCTCACTGGGGGGCATCTGCAGCCTTCACTGGGGGCATCTGCAGCCTTCACTGGGGGCATCTGCAGTCCTCACTGGGGGGGGGGCATCTGCAGCCCTCACTGGGGGGCATCTGCAGCCCTCACCGGGGCATCTGCAGCCCTCACTGGGGGGCATCTGCAGCCTTCACTGGGGGCATCTGCAGCCCTCACTGGGGCATCTGCAGCCCTCACTGGGGGGCATCTGCAGCCCTCACGGGGGGGGGCATCTGCAGCCCTCACTGGGGGGCATCTGCAGCCCTCACGGGGGGGGCATCTGCAGCCCTCACTGGGGGGCATCTGCAGCCCTCACTGGGGGGCATCTGCAGCCCTCACTGGGGGGGGGGCATCTGGGCTCACTGTCTCGCACAAAGAGGACTCTCAGCGCAGCAGACACAAAAGCAGCAAGCGCAGCAGATTACGCAGATAAATGCATGGACCGGGAGAATGATGAGGATGGAGTAAAAATTTACTGCGGGGCAAAAATTGCAGGCACAATGCAAACAAATTGCTAGCAAAGGACTCGCGCAGCCCCTCGCTGGCTGCTGGCAGTTCATCAGATGAGGGGGCAGCCTGCATTGATTAAAAATCGCAGGCTTTGTGGATCAAACCAATTCAGCACTCATTTACTGCCTGGCCGGGGCACGCACAGGAATTCAATTCAATTTTGCTATCTGGCCACTTAAAATTTGCCTGACCCGCTCGCAGCCCGGAGAGGAGCTGACAGCCGCTGCCTCCCATTTCCCATTCAGCTGGTCCTGCACTTTCCCGGCTCCAGGTGAAAGTATTAATTTCTTGCTTCAAGTGGCAGGGGAATCCAGCATCCCAAAATTCCAAATCCCATAGTGAAGTTTGCGGCATCGATCGGCAAGCGATCGGGGATGGAGGGCGGAGGGCAATTCTCCCTGGGGATTTCCTTCCCCATCGGCGCTCACCTGCCGCGACAGTCAGAAGCCAGCAGAGGCTGCGGTGCCGTCCAAGGAGTCGCATTGATCTGCAGGTCGGGGCGCGGGTCTCGGGCGGGCGCTTCGCTGCTGCCGGCCAGCCCCGGCCGTTTTGTGGCCTGGCAGGGCCAATCGGCTGCGCCTGCCGGCTGGAGCTCTCGTTGGCGGCGGCTGAGCAGCCTGGGCTGGGGATCGCTGGCAACTGGGGGGGGGGGCTACCTGCATGGGATTTTGTTGGCTGCAAGACGGACAGCGTTTTGAGCTCCCTACGGGATTCTGGCTCAGCCTCTTCATCCCATCGATGGCTTCATTTGCTTCTTGTAGCGTGCTGGCTTTATCCTTGCGGATTACGTTGATCAAAAGTGTTTGGTCATAAACATTTGCTAATAAGAAATTCCTTTAAATAGAAATTTTCAAAACTGTGCGTGCTAAAAACTGTACGTGCTAAAAACTGCACATGCTCAAAACTGCACATACTCAAAACTGCACATACTCAAAACTGCACATACTCAAAACTGCACATACTCAAAACTGCACATACTCAAAACTGCACATGCTAAAAACTGCACATACTCAAAACTGCACATGCTAAAAACTGCACATACTCAAAACTGCACATGCTAAAAACTGTACATGCTCAAAACTGCACATGCTCAAAACTGCACATGCTAAAAACTGCACATGCTCAAAACTGCACATACTTAAAACTGCACATACTCAAAACTGCACATGCTAAAAACTGCACATGCTAAAAACTGCACATGCTCAAAACTGCATATGCTAAAAACTGCTGCTTAATCCTAACATTTTACAGCCGTTCGAGATAACTAGATAGATTCGTGGCACAGCTAGCACGCCCATCAAACGGCAGCAAGCAAGTCAAATTATACTCAAATTTTCTCAACGAACCTGATGACCCCTCTAGCGACGCTGAAACCGCTGTCAGGCCAGGCCAGGGATGCACTCACACGGCTTCAAGGCATCAAAAATATAAAAAGAAATTTTGGGACTAATTAAAACTGTTCGCTACGGACTAAAGGTATGAAAAGTTTCGAAAACGCTGTTTGCACTACTCATAGTAGGTTATGTGCCTGGTTTAGATAAATAAGTGGCCTGAAATCAAAAATGAAAAGTTCTTGTTGGGTTTGCATTTTAGTTTGTACTCAGTGAGTGCCTGCTGTAGCATATTTTTTGTCTCTAATTTCGTGCGCTATTTCTGTATCCTCTACGCCCGTGTATTGATGGTTGATGCTTGGCACCTGCCCTGTCATACACGAAATATCAATAAAAGGTTTGCATTTGAGCTATCGCTCGTTCACCTCTTTTTCGTGTGCAAATGTGTTTTGACTTGTCAGTGTGTCTACTAGTAGACTTCCATTTTGGCTCGCAAGCAGGATGCGTAAACTGAGAGAAACTTTGCCGTTAAGCAACCCAGAAGAGCTTCGTGCATGAATCGAAGCCTTTGATGCACAGAGCAGATTGAAAGGAACTGAAAACACCGATGAAAAATGAAAATCGGATGCCTTCCTGAGTTTCTTCAGAGTCACTGAGCTCATCGAAGGAAAACAAACTTGGGGCTCCGAAGACCGTGAGTGAGCTCAAATGGTCTGCTAACAAGGCAAGCTGCTGTTCATGGAGCCCAAGAAGAAGGTCTTCAGTCACTGAATCTCAATGCAATCCTGTACTCATAAATGAGGTCTTCAGTCACTGGATCTCAATGCAATTCTGTACTCATTAATGAGGTCTTCAGTCACTGGATCTCAATGCAATCCTGTACTTATTAATGAAGTCTTCAGTCACTGGATCTCAATGCAATTCTGTACTCATTAATGAAGTCTTCAGTCACTGGATCTCAATGCAATCCTGTACTTATTAATGAAGTCTTCAGTCACTGGATCTCAATGCAATTCTGTACTCATTAATGAAGTCTTCAGTCACTGGATCTCAATGCAATCCTGTACTTATTAATGAAGTCTTCAGTCACTGGATCTCAATGCAATTCTGTACTCATTAATGAAGTCTTCAGTCACTGGATCTCAGTGCCATCCTGTACTTAAGGTCTTCAGACCTCATAACCAAAATCATTTTCTTGCACCGAAATCTGAACCAATCAGGTGATGCAGACTCACCGAAAGCAAGCAGAAACCTTTTCGAACTTTGCTCTAATAAGCTCAAATAACTCGGCGCACTTGGTCAAGCACACTCAACAATGCCTCAATTTATTATTGAACAATATGCAAAATGCTGTCAAAAGCTCATAAAGCAGACAAATGACAAAAATAGAAGATGCTTTCTGCAAAAAATATTGTGATATGCAACTGTCTACCGTCATTCAGTAAAGCCTGTACAAGTACAAGCGTTCTACATGTACTTCAAGTACTTCACTGCGTGACGAATCGGCTGAACGGGTCGGCACAGACGGGGGGCAAAGTAGTAACATCGCAAAATAGCCACACACTAGCAAACTGCCGAAATTCTCAAGCAGGACATTCTGCTGCTGGGAGAGGCAGAATATTTCAGGAAGCCTCAACAGCTGGCGCGGATTCCGGCGCGGATGCTGGCGCCGATTCTGGCGCAGATTCCGGTGGGAGCTGCTTGTCGGCGTAGACCGCCTGGCCGCAAAGCGCCTCCGCCTCTTTGGCCGCAGAGTAGCCGTCCGAGGTTCGCTGCGAGCAGGCGGGCGCCGAGGCTAGAGTTGACCGCGATGACGAGCGCAGGTTGACGTAGTGGCCGGACGGCAGCGCAGCCTGACGGCGGTGGCCGGCCGGCTGGGCCTGCGACACCACGAGCGGCAGCGTCTCCCTCACCAGCAGCACCAGCTGCTCTGTCAGCGACTTCAGCAGCGCCATGGCGCCTTCCATAGACCACTCGGTGACAAAGTGGCCGTTCACTTTCAACACCTGGTCGCCCTCCTTCAGCCCTGCCGCATGCGCCGGGGTGCCCAGCTTGACGAAGTCAATGTAAAGTCCCTGTGGGCGAAGGCGGCACCGATTGGTTAAACATCAGAATCAGATTCAGATTCAGACGCTAATAAGCAAGCGAAATTGTGAAATTTCAGAACGCACATCGGGCTTCTTTTGCAGACGCACGCCGACCACTCCGTTGTCTTTCATTAAGCGGACCTCGCGTATCCGGGCCACGACCGCTCTGTCGGTGCAGGGGTTTGGGATAACTTTATTGAGCCCCGGTGTCTCAGTCGGTGCAAGTTCAGTATGATTAAACACCGATTTCGTTGTTGTAACACGATTTTTCTAGTGCATCAAGGGTGATGGTATTTGTAACACGGACATTAATATAGAACACGGATGTTGATAAAGAACACGGATGTTGGTACAGAACATGGATGTGGATACAGAACACGGATGTTGATAAAGAACACGGATGTTGATACAGAACACGGATGTTGATACAGAACACGGATGTTGGTACAGAACATGGATGTGGATACAGAACACGGATGTTGATACAGAACACGGATGTTGATACAGAACACGGATGTTGGTACAGAACATGGATGTGGATACAGAACACGGATGTTGATATAGAACACGGATGTTGATACAGAACATGGATTTTGATACAGAACACGGATGTGGATACAGAACACGGATGTTGGTACAGAACACGGATGTGGATACAGAACACGGATGTTGATACAGAACACGGATGTTAATAGCAACCGCATACTTTTGAATATCATTGATGATGAAAAGTTACTCTACGGGCGTATATAAGGGACGGCAATGCACTGAGCAGCACCGCAACAGTCTCTCACCTGGGCCGGTAGGCCAACCGCACGGACACCTCGCACCGTCTGATGATCTGCAGCACATCCCTGGTCGACATGCCCTCCAGCTGTCGGCCGTTGATGGCCACTATCTCATCGCCAGACTTCAGTCCAGCGTAGGCAGCCACGGATCCGGCGACCACGTGTGTGATGAAGAACGACTGAAGGGCGAGATTAAAATGAGGTTCCGAGACACTGAGACACGGTGGGAGTGAGCACCGTCTGGCTCCTGAGGCACTACTGAGGTTCGTGGACGGAAAAATTAGCCTAAGGCTTGCCGTGCGAAGCACTCCAATTCGAAGGCTAACCCAATGCACAAGAAATCTAGGGGCATTGTAGACTGGGCATATACGTAACTGCTTGCCGAGCATAGTAGCGCTGCTGCTCGATTGTCGTGTTGAGTTGCGGCAGCGCCCGAAGCCCTCAACGCCCTTGCGGTTAACTAAACTCAAGAAGTGAGACCAGTTATAGCTTTGGCTTGAGTTTCTAATGATTCCGCTAAGAGTAGTCAGTAGTGCAGTCCAGCTGACACTTCTAATCAGTCCCTTCCCGACCAAACACCGGGTGTGAAAGTCCGTCCCACTTGCCTCGCTCAGCTTCTAATTGCCTCCCAGAGGCGGCTCCACTTTGCCAGTCGGCGCAGCCAGGACTCGGTCTTGATTTTTGCCAACTGCAATTTTGCCGCCCTCCCCCCTGGCGGACTGTCCGTCAGATGATTAGAGCGAGGGTCGAGCGGGGGCCGAGGTGAGGCGAGGGTAGAGTTTCGCTCCTCCAGATGGACTCGCGTGCAGATGATGGGGAAGCAATTCCCAGCTGTCTCTCTCTTGCAGCCTCCCTTTGCCACCTCGGCTCGATGTTCTCGAGCTGCCCCTCACGCGATGGGAAACCGTCCCGGTCTAACCCAGCCCAGCCATGCCCGATCCCACGAGAGAGGCGGGGATTTCGAGTAGGGCGCGGGGCAGATGAGGAAACCGGAGCGCTCACCCCGCCAACGAATTCGACTTTCATGCCGAAGGGTTCGCCGTTGTGCCGGCCGAGGCTAATCTCGCGCACCTCCTGCACCCGGCAGGCGTACGAGACTGTCGACTGGCAGCTTAGCAGCGAGCTCTGGCTGCCTGCCGCGGCGCCGCAGCCGACTAGAAGGGACCGGCAGCTGCCGGGGTAAGGCGGCGGCGGCGGTTGCTGCTGCAGCTGCTGAATCCGACGGTGCTGCTGCATCTGCAGGGTGCTGGCGGAGCACATTGAGGCGTTGCGCTGCCTGCGGATGCTGGCGGCATCCTGCTGAGCGGGGCCGCATGTCTGCTGCAGCGGCAGCTTGCCAGGGCCGGGGGAGGTGCAGTAGGACACCCGCGGCGAGTTGGGGGCCGAGTGGCAGCGGATATCCTGTTCAGGTAGGCGGAGTAACAGCGCGAGCGTAACTGATGGAGAACAAAAATTGGGATGTTTTGGAGGGGTCGGGAGCGGGGCTTGTCAGTCAGCGAGTCAGTTTGCGGCTCCGAATGCGCTGAAAGCCCGATTATGCCGCACTGGCGCCCTCTCGCTTTGCTAATTAGGGTCTGGAGCTGTCAGAGCCGGCCGCGGGAGGAGGGATGCTGGAATCTGCGCATCGGGCAGCCTGGCAGGTTCCAGCCGCCGAGATGGATGCCCGCGAGGGCGGAGCGGGTGCACCCGGAACAGCTTGAATGACCGCGGCGCGAGGGCGGTGACTGAGTGAAAGAGTGGCGGGAAGCGATAGGAGAAAAAGAAAAGAAAAGAATGAGGCAGGTGTGCTTTTCCTGTGGCTGTTTTTCGAGGCGCCTCTCTCAGCTTCCTGCACTGCTTGCTTCATCACTGAGCCCCATCAGCCCATCTCCGCCCCGCGAAGCCTTCGGCTGGCCACTGGCGCTGTGGTTTCTGGGGAAATAGAAGAGAGCGAGAGAGAGCGAGAGAAAAGCGGGAAAGTGCAGGATGAGGCTGGGAAGGCTGCTGGTCGGGAGTCGGGAGAATGCGAGATAAGCAGATGCGGCATCATGCGGCTGGCTACAGTGGGCGTCTCGGATGCTGGAATGCGAGAGGAAGAAGGGAGATGGAAGGAGGGAGGGCTGAGGAACGCCTGACTGTCGAATTGATTAAGGCGCGGGGAGCAGCCACTGGTGGCGGATCCGAGCTCCCAGTTTTTCGGGTTTTGGGGCGACAGCTGGCACGGGTTCAGGACAGCTCGGGCCCCGGCCTGTGAGACCCGGCGCCTAATTGGGGATTCGCAGCTGCTGGCGGGCCACAGAGTGTGCAGCGAGCTGGGAGCTGCTCCGCTCCTTGGATGGCGCGGTCTGGCAAGTTGGCACCGGATCCGGCCGGGTTCCCACGGGACAGCGGCAAGGTGGAGAGGCTGGCTGGGAAACTCGGGGCTTCATCTCTCTGATGGGGCGGGCATTCCAGTTCTCCTGCTGTGTTTATTTTCCCCTTTTGCGAAACGAATCTCCCAGCAGTGACCTTCTTCGCCACCCCGGGGGGTCAGTCAGGATTTCTCGCCCAGGCTAATCCCAGCAGCCCCGTGACTGACCCGAGGACAAACTGTTGGTGCGGTGTTGGGTGACTCGCCAAGAGACATTTAGCGGGGCATCGCGGCGCAGAAATTAACTACCCAGCAAGCTGCGCAATTACGGACCGGCCCGGCTGCTGCGCTGCGCAGGCGGCCACGGCGCGCGCGCCCTCCTCCGCCCCTCAAACACCCTGAGGTCGAGGATTTGTGCAGCGGGCAGTACCAGCATCTTGTGCTGTTTCTTTTAACTTTCCTTTCAGACCCGAAGCAACGGAACGCCCCCCCCCCGCATTTTCTCTTGGCCACTCGGTCACAGCGCAGTCTTCGCTATACAAGTGCCTTTCTCAATGCGTCTCGGGTGACGGCGGCGGGAACTGCAGCCCGGGCTTTGCCGCTGGAAGCATCTGCAGGACGTCTGCGACAGTCGCCCCCCAGCGCGGGCCTCCCCGCGGGCCTCAACCTCGCGACAGCGAAAGGCCAATTCCATTTCGCAATTGGCCGATCCCATGCATTTGTTTCGGCATTGTAGACTTCGCCGGAAGGGATCCGGTCCCCGCCGGGTGGAGTGGCAGCAAAATAATCAAGTGATAAATTGCAGCGAGACCTTCGACTGTTAAGAATCAAAACTGACGTTTGTTAATGCATTTTAAGTGATTTGCTTCTTGTTTTAGCTGTGCAGACCATAGCAGAAGAGGTGCAGAAGGCTGTTCGTTTCATGCACGGTCCCTAGATGTCAGATGACTTTGTTGACGCTCTGGACAGAAATTACTGTGTAACGCAAATTGGGGACCTGGCCGATGCTCCGGCCATGGACTACTGATTCAATGCTCTGACCATAGACTATGCAGAATTGGTTCTCTCTAGCCATAGACTATGCAGAATTAGTTCTCTCTAGCCATAGACTATGCAGAATTGGTTCTCTCTAGCCATAGACTATGCAGAATTGGTTCTCTCTAGCCATAGACTATGCAGAATAGGTTCTCTCTAGCCATAGACTATGCAGAATTGGTTCTCTCTAGCCATAGACTATGCAGAATTGGTTCTCTCTAGACTATGCAGAATTAGTGCACTCTAGCCATAAACTATGCAGAATTGGTTCTCTCTAGCCATGGACCATGCAGAATTGGTTTCCACTAGTTATAAACTATGCAGAATTAGTTCCCGCTACCATAGACTATGCAGAATTGGTTCCCGCTACCATAGACTATGCAGAATTGGTATTCTGGTCATGGACAACTAATTCGATGCTTTGGCCACACATTGAGGAATTGATCCTCTGGGAGTAGAATAAACGAAATAGATGCTCTAGTTAGACTACCGAAATAGACCACCCCAACAATGGTTTGTACCTCGCGACTTTACATACGTCACGACACGTATATTTAGTGTTACATTCGTCACGACACTCACGCTTGCTCGGAACAAATCCTTGATGCGTTTATCCCTAATTATTGGTCGGCCGGCCAGCTCGCCAGCGGCCGGAGACGCTGGCCTGTCCAATTCGTTGTCTATGGGGAAAATTCTCTTCTTTTGTGGCAGCAATTTGCATGTCAACGGCTTTTTCCGGTTGAGTCCTGGCGAGCTGAGAGGACTGTAGGTAACATGACTCGAGCTGCCGCTCCTGCGGCTCAGGGCCGGAGACGGAAGCGACATGTTTGGCAAGCACAGCAGGAGAGCGGCGCGGGAAGGCGAAGATTCGGGCGGTTTCTTAAGCGCTGCTTTCTTTCACCTCTCCCGTCTTTCCCCTGAATCGCTGAATAGGCGGGCTGCTATTGGCTGGGCTCGCAACCCCCAAAGACATCGACATGCAGCCGCGCTGCAGGCCCAGCACGCCCTCCCAGATCCCTCAGGGCACTCAGTTGGTGAAATGCAAAACCAGCGGGAGTTGGAAGAGAAGAAAGCTGGACGTCAGCTCCATCTTGAAGCGATTGATTCCCCGAGGCTGAGAAATGATTCGAGTCAATCCGATGAGCTGCTACGGAGGCGGCCTCGGATTTCACTGGACGGCCTGACACCGGCTGACAGGTTGGGCTGCTGACTGTGGAAATTCATGACGGCTGGTCTCACTCGGGCTCGCAAAGAAGTGGTGGACAAGCGAAAGCGGGTTAATATACTCGTAGCTTTCTAAATAGGCCATCCTCACGAAACTGTGACCCACAAGAGACTGTAAAAGTACATTCAGCTGAGATCAAAGAGATTTCGCTTGCTGTAGCAGTTTGGGTAGCAACAGCAGCAGTTGCATGTAGCAAGTGCCTGGAGAGCTCAGTCCTGAGCCTGGCCTCGCTCCATTTAGCCTGGCGGCTTCCTCACGTGACCTGGTGCTACTGCATGCTGCGGGCCTTTCATTTCCTTAATTATGACTCAATTTCCTCAACCTGCTTTACTCCTCAGCTGACTCGATGGTCAGCTGCGGTTTTGGTTTGACCTTCAAGCATGAGGACAAACTTGGGTGCGGCCTTCCATGCGAGTCTAGCATGTAGCTGGGTATGCTCCGGTATGGACCCCTGCCTAGCCTGTTATTTTAATAACAGAATGGATTGCTAATCTAGCCAGTATGGAGGAAGGAATCCAACGGATTGCTAGTCTAACCAGTTGAGATTGTGAATAAAATGGATTGCTAATCCAGGATGATGAAGGAACCAAATGGATTGCTAATCTAGGATGATGAAGGAACCGAATGGATTGCTAATCTAGGATGATGAAGGAGCCAAATGAATTGCTAATCCAGGATGATGAAGGAACCAAATGGATTGCTAATCCAGGATGATGAAGGAACCAAATGGATTGCTAATCCAGGATGATGAAGGAACCAAATAGATTGCTAATCTAGGATGATGAAGGAGCCAAATGAATTGCTAATCTAGGATGATGAAGGAACCAAATGGATTGCTAATCTAGGATGATGAAGGAACCAAATGGATTGCTAATCTAGGATGATGAAGGAGCCAAATGAATTGCTAATCTAGGATGATGAAGGAACCAAATAGATTGCTAATCCAGGATGATGAAGGAACCAAATGGATTGCTAATCCAGGATGATGAAGGAACCAAATGGATTGCTAATCCAGGATGATGAAGGAACCAAATAGATTGCTAATCTAGGATGATGAAGGAACCAAATAGATTGCTAATCTAGGATGATGAAGCAGCCAAATGGATAGCCAATCTAGCTGCCAATATATTGCATGTGCGAGAGTGTACATGCATCTGCAGATCTAAACTGCGTGTAGTTTCTCTAAGAAATGAAGATATTTTTTTTCAGAATCAGCACGCACTCGCTATCTACTGGTCTAAGTAGTCAGTAGCGCAGCTGTGCATACACAGTGGGGCAAAATTAATATATTCGCGCATTCAAATGTTTACACAGAGGGACTGCAAGCATTCGTCTGTCGTTTCTGAGACAGGAAATTTCTGGGACCAGCAGCGGCTGCGGAGGGTCAGGGGGCAAAGAAGAGTGCTGAACCCCGTCGGAGAACTCCCACTCATGTCAATCGCCCGCCCTGTCTCCGAAAGGCTGCCTGACTTGAGCACGCGAAGACTGTGTGCTCAATCTCCTTCGCGCGGCAGCTGCGCAATCGATTCAGACTGGCAGGCGGAATCCGAGCTCGGCGGCCTCCTCGACTCCGCCTGTCCCGAGTCTCCAGGCAGAAAAATTGATTCTGCCCCCCTACCGCGAGTCGGGAGAGGCGATTAAAAGTCAGGCGAGGGGTGCGCGGACCTGCGGCCCCGGCCGGCCCCTTTCATGCTCGCAGCGGCGCTTATTAAATTATTATTCAGCCCCGCCCAGCCTCCCCGCGGCTGCTTCATCACTTTCTGCCCGGCAGTTCGGGAGGCTGGGCAGGGCAGGCAGCTAATCCGCCTGTAGGATCAGCTGGGCTGGCCGGGCGGAGATAAAGGCGGGGAGGGATAATAAATGTGTCAGAGAACTGACTGGGAGACTAAATATTAAATTGAGGGGGGGGGGGGTAAAATTGGGAACAAACTCGTGGCGGGCAGGCCGGGAAGCCCGCAGCTTCAGTAAGAAATAGCGGTGTAGTGAGAAGAGTGAGAAGTGCACATAGCAGGAATTTTGCTGGCTCGGGATTCTATTTTCAGCCTGGGGGGCAAAAAGCATTACAGGGAACCGATTCCCAGCCTCACTATGGATGCCATTTGCGAAATCCTCAGCATCGCTTTGAGTGCAAAGGAGGACCGAGGCCCGGCGGGCAGCGAAAGTCACGGCTGATTAGGCACCGTGGCCTGGGCTGGACAGGGAAGCATGGTGTGGGCGATCCCGGATAAGGATGAGGTGGATATCTGCTGCTAGAGGCTGCACCTGCCCAGCAGCAGCTGCGCGAGGGAGCAAGAAGGCGCACATGATGAGTGCCTGTTAATTTCTCGAGAGCCCGAGGCCGGGAGCAGAAAGCAGGGGGGGATCTGCTCACATCTGCTGCATTGGTCTGGTGCCTAGAGTGGCAAATTCTTAGAATTGGGGAGCAAAATGGGTGAGCTGAAGGGAAAGGAGAAGTCTTAGGTTGGGATCGATAATACAAACAATGCCAGGGCGCCTGGGGCGATGAGGCAGAGATGCTGGGACGCGGGATAAAACTTCCCAGCGAGTGGCAGGCAGAGAGAGGAAGCAAGAATGGAAGGGTGGAAATGAAAAGTGGGAATATTGGTCGGTGAAGAGGGAAGAGTGACAGCGGCTAGAGCCCTCCTGGGCGCGAGAAATCCCGAGATTGATGGGGAAGCGGCGCCGGGGCTGGGGATCACCTGAGGCTGCAGGCTCAGAAAGTCACCCAGCCTGCCGCAGTGCAGTTGCATTCGCTGACAGAGATCTCAGCTGTCTGAGGGTGTCTCAGACAGTTTTCCTACTGGCAAATATCAGCTCAGTGGCAGTTCCCTGAACTGTGGCACGAATGGGAACTGCCAGTCGGTACGATCGGGGGTGGCGGGCAATGATGGCTCCCGAGTTCGAACTGTAGTGAATTTTTGTCTTATCCAGCCACTCCAGAGTGGGTTTACTCGAGCATTCGATTGAAGAGGCGACGAAAGAGTGGGGGAGACTGAAGAGACGAGAGGGCAGCTTCAGTTGAGGGCGCAGGGAAGTGGGAGAGGCAGAATAGGGACGAGCCGGGGACCCGAGAAGAAGGGATGCGGGGATTCGATCGCTGCACTTTTCCTGGAGCGGCCGATTGCGGGTTTCGTGTCGCGATTCCGGACTGACAGCCGAACTGCCGCCCCAATCTGCGGGGCCAATCTTTCCCGCAATGCCGCATTCCACAGCCAGAGGCTCTCACCTTGAACAGGCTGAGCCTCGGTAGTCTGCGCAGGATCGACTGTCGCTGAGGCGGCAACTGCTGCCGCGTCTTGTCACCTCGCAGGGTCACGTGACCGTCAGGCGGCATCGGCGCCGGCATGTTCGCTCGAGGGTGCCGGCCTGCCGAGCTCGGGTCGCGCGCGGATTCTCTCGGGAAATGGTTCGGCACGACTCCCCTGTTCCGCGCAGCAACACGGACGAAGGGGCCGGCGCGAGAGGCTCCTCTTGAGGCCGGGCGGCTCCCCAATCCCGGCTGGGCAGCTCAACAGAGCGGCAGAGCCAATGGCGGGTCAGGCGATGATAGAGAGGAGAAGGGAGACGACTTGGCGCTGCAGTGTTTGCGCCGGCGTGTATCAGCCGCATTTGCGATGCATTATTCAGTTTGCCAAACTGGCCGGAGCGCCCGCCCGCCCGCTCCGCCAAACCGCCCACCACTCCTCAATTTTGTCCTCGCCGCTCCTCTCTGCCCCCCTCCCCCCTAGGCCGCCGGCCTCTCAGCTAACACAGGTCCGATGGGATAATCCTCCCCTTACCTCGGTGGCTCTGTCTGTGCGAGCGCGCGGCACAGTCCCAGTGATGCCCAACACATCCTCTCTGACTGAATGCCCTGCCAGCTCCTTCCCGTGAGTTACGGCTCTCGGCGTGATAGGAAAGAGATGAAGGATTCTGCAGCTGGGAGGCAGGTGGCCCGGCCATAATTGCGTCCCGGTGCGTGGGAAGATGCTGCTGAGATTGATTTTATCGAATCCCTGCATCAAATTCCCTGCTCGCAGATCCTGCCCGCTGCCGCTTCTCCTTCCGCACGAGTCCGGAGTAATGGGAGACTGGATTAGCCACGGCTTTGCGAGCCTGAATGAGAGACATCTACTGAGACAGCTCCGTGAAATCGTTTAATCGAGTCATTTTGATTATCTGCACGATGGTAATTAACTGGCGAAAGCCTGAAAGCCGCGGAGACTCTTGACAGACTCAAATGCTGGCAAACTTTTAGCTGGACGACTTACTTGACTTGGCTGCAGGAGGTTCGGGGCATCCCGCCCATTCCGCTAGCCCCTGTCGACCACGGGCAGTTGGTGCTCTGGTAGTGCCGGTGTCCGCAGAGCGGTGCCCCACGGGAAGTCCCAGAGGTGGATGTTCGCTCGCCAGGTAGCCCCCTAGGTAGCGGACGAGCTGGTAGAAATCCTCGGGCTTGTAAACGTCTGGGAGAGATCTGGGCCGAGGTAGGTGAGCCAGTCCTGAGTAAAGGCGCGGCATTCACAGATCAAGTGCTCCGCAATCTCGACACCGGAGAGGCAGAATAGGCATCCTCACTGCGGCTTTCTCCTGGGGTAGCCACGCCTAACAAAGCTGGCATTGACTTGAGAGGGCCATGGTAACCGCCTTGATATCCAAGAGTCCAAGAAGAGAACTGCGGAGGTCAGGTGAAGATGGGGGAACAGCAGCGCGGGACTGCCACCTCTCCCTGTGCTCGGATGTCACCCACTGTGGTTAATGGGTGGCATCACGACGGCGGGGGTGGGGCCACGGGCAGGCGGGCTGGAAAGGCCAGTCAATCGGCCAGCTCGTTGCCGGGGCGACCGGATGCAGGGGGGGGGGGTGGCGGGGGAGTCTAAAAATTGTCCATTAACTTTCGGCTCAAGCTCGTACTTCGATTCATCAAGTGCTCAGCTTGCCCGATTCGTGCATGGATTATGCACTCCACAGCATTAACAGCTTGGTCAGCCCCGCCCCAGTCTCTCCGCTGCGGGGTCGATGAAGGATTTCCAATCAACAAATTGTCCCTGGGCTGCCCTGCTAAGCCGCGAATCTCCAGCCGCAATCAGCCGATTGACTGCCGGCGCGCATTTATTAATAGTGCAGGCGGGCGGCCCTTGGCTAATGAAAACAGTGCGGCAGCTTTGGAGGGCCGCCAGCTGATTGCTGCGGCTGCTCACACAGACTGGAAGCTGCTCATCGGACAGCAAACCCACAGGCCCTGCAGGCCAGGTGTCGGGGCAGAGAGCTCAGGAGCCGGAAGTTGCATGCTGTGAGTGCGAAATCAGTAACAGCAGCAGGGCTGCCGCAGCGCAGGGGCTGCTTCAAGTTGTCAGCCCAGCCCTCTCCGACTGCTGCAATGGCCGCTCACTCTTGGCCCGGCCGAGTGAGTGAGCAACCCGGCCGGATGGCCGAGAAGAGAGAGCTGCAGTGATTCGAGTGGCTACTCCAGGACTGCCGGGGCAGCTCAAGCCGGCTACCGCCCTCCTGAGCACTCCATTCGGTTCCGCACTTCCCTCCCTTCTTCCCCTGGCAGCGGATCGCCTCTCCGGACTCTTTCTTCAAGCTGCGCTCACCTTTCTATTCCGCTACGGCTCCCCTCCCCTCTTCCGCGAAAGCAGAGCCCGTCAAGGGGGGCCGAGTTGGACATAAATTTCCCGCTGTTCATGCGGGCCGGAGCGAGCCGCAAATTCGGGCTGACGGACAATCCAAGCTCCCCGGCAGTTTCACGTGAAGCCCCCCCCCCCGAGCTCGCCTGCCCCTGTGGGGAAAGCGATCTGCAAAAAAGTGAAAAAGCATGACAGCAGGCGTGGCCCTCCCCGCGACCTGCTGCAGTTTCCTAAGGAGGGAAAAATGTGGCTCAACTAATTCATTATTTAAATAAACTTCTCCCCAAAGAAGGCAGAGGCCTGGCAGAGCTGAGCACGTTCAGGCCAGAGAGAGAGGGGAAGAGGGAGCAGCCCCTCGGGAGGCCGCTTGCAGCAGCGGAGTACCTTCGGAGCCGCCAACTAAATTTGCTTGCAAATTGCTCCGGATAAGCAGAGTCCGGCCTTATGAATATTTAAATCCAAAGTGAGCGAAGGAGACATCTGGCGTTCTTCTCGCTTTTCGCTTTTAATTTGTGGCGAAGGCTCAGTTTGGGTTGAATTCTCAAGCTGTGATGGCGAGTTTCCATCTGCAGCACACTGTCAACAGCTGTTCGGAGTAACAGTTTAGATAGGACAATTTTAAAGCTATTTTTAGCCTCAGTTCCCCACTCTGACAAAGGGGCAACACAGAAAATCAAAAGTTCACAAAGTACTAAACTGTGATGCCGCACATCTACAGCAAGTTTCATGTTACCTATGAGTCACTCCAGACTCCAGACGTTAAAAAAATCCTTATGACTTTTGAGCATTTCTAAGGTGCTGAATTGTCAAGAATTTGTCTTGAATGTGCATCGCCTCCTCCTATGAATATAGAGATTTGCACTCTAAATTAATGAATGCTATAGGCTGTGCTCAGTTCCTTGAAAATCATGCGCAGAAATATCGCAAATATTGCTGCCTGAAATGAGGCTCAAATTTTTTATACGGGCAAAATCGTGCTCAGCAGTCGGAAGACTCAAGAATCGGTTAATCAGTGATGACGCATCCGAAGGCATATCGCACGCAAGCGGTTGTTGCCTACAGGAGGTTATTGATAATTGAATCACGCAACTGTCAGTCTCCCATCAAAGCCGCTGTTGCCAGAATTCTGTCTATTAATCGGGCTAATTGCATTGGATGGCTGTCGGCTTTCGCCAAATTTAGATTTGCTTCAATTCCAGCTCGAAAGCGCTGTTATTACTCGTAAATGGAATCGAAGGTTCAAACAAAATGTCACGAAATTTTGGCCGGAATTATTTGTACACCAAGTAGAGAGCAGACCGTTGACACAGTTTTGATGCAAGTTGCATCCGTCTTGTACAGCAGTGACGCCCGCAGCGTCAACTATCGTCTCTCACTGCTGCGGTAGGCAGAGATATTCCTATCTCTATCCTTAGAAGCCCCCACAGAAAGATCAGATGCAGACAGGCTAAGCCTCTCAAAGTGCATGTCCCGAACAGAAGGAAGCTTATGGGATCACGAAAGAGCTCAAGAATGAGATCAGTTGGCAATCAGACTGTCTCGTGACTCTGAGCTTTGGGACTTTTCTCAAGTTCCCGGGAAGAGTATTAGTGCAGATAGCGCAATAGGATGTTAGGAGCAGATGCGCAGCTCATTGTTTCAACGACTGTTGTTGCTGTTGTTGCTATTGTTGTTGCTGCTGTTGTTGTTGTTGTTGTTGCTGTTGTTGTTGAAAGCAAAGGAGCCCAGGCGCTCAACAGAGAGCCAATGCTCAAGCGTGTCGGCCTCCACGCCACAGCGGGGGCAACCGGGGTCGATGCTTGGATTAAAAAGAGCCCTGTAGGCTTGTAGGATCCAGCAGTTAGCCGGAACGAAGGAGGCCCAGAAGCACCGCATCCTGTCTGGTGGGGAGTTGTTCTCTGTCGCGCCAATGCGAGAGAGCGCTATAAACACAGGCCGTGTGTGGTGGTGCTCGGTGACGGATGGCGGATCGGTGAGGAGACGGAAGATGAAAGCACACGCGGAGGCCCGGGAAATAGGGGGCACGGCGAGGGGGGCACGTCTAGATGAGCATGCGGCCCGATGTTCGAGTTCGCCGCAGCGTCCGCGCCATCTCGCTGCCCGAGATGTTGCAGTGGCTGGGGATCCACTGAAAGGCGCAGATGTTAGAAGGAATAACCATGGAGAGCTCGCGGCGACGTCCCCCGGCGAGAGCAGAGATCAGGGACCAGCTGTCGGAGCAGACGGCGACACTTCCAGAGTTCGCGTCTTCCGCAGCCCAGCAGCAGGCAAGGCGGAAGGTCGATTGTTCTTCTTCAAATGAGGACTTTAGCAGCGACCACGGGTAAGAGCCGTGTGGAGGATGAAGGGAGCACCGGGGTCACCCGTAGTCACCACCGACGCTGCACCACCGAATTCGCAGCCAACTGCGGTGGATCCGTCCGCGTAGATGATCACGTCCGCATTAATGCGGTGAATAGCCTGAAGGGCGCTTTCGTAAAACAAAGCTGGGTCGTCGGCCTTTGTCAGGTTGCCGTCAATGTTCAACTGGAAGGAGCAGTCAATGTGAGCTGTCCAGAGACAGAGCGGCAGGGCCGGAAGTGGCTTGCTGTGGCGAAACTCAGCCGGCAGTTGGGCGGCAAGCTGAGCGACGAGATGCCTCAAGCTGCTGCGGGTGGCACGATGCCGGACCGTGGCAGTAGCGGCGAGGTAGCGTGGGTGCGAGGCTGACAAGCGTAGCGCTTTCTCGTAGGCCAGGAGGCTGAGTTGGCGACTGGTGGTGATGAAGGTGGAGACTCCAGCTTCCAGGTGCAGAGCCTCAGTTGGCGTGCTGCGGTGCTGGCCAGTGATGCAGCGAGGGCCTGGTTCTGAGCGCGTTGAAGGCGCTCGGTGGAGGTGCACGAGAGCTACGGGTGCCACGCGTGGGCTGCACAGTGAAGCACGCTGCGCTGCAACCCTCCTCAGACCGTCCTCAGACTGTCCTTGTGCCAGCCCCAGTCCTTTGCAGCGAGGCACATGAGAATGCGGGAGTGGGAGACGACGGTGCGGCAGACCTCTGCGACTTGCTTCGTGAAGGCGATCTAGGGTGCGATCTAGATACACGTCGAGAAATCGAGGAGTGGCGTTGAAAGGGAGGGCGACATCGTTGGCCGTGATTGCCAGTGCGCCTCGTGAACGTCAGTCGAGAAAGAGACTTCGCTCTTGACTGGGTTGATGCACATCTTGTGCTCGTGACTCCAGTCGGACATAGCAGTCGCCGCGCGTTGGAGCGAAGCTTCAGCGACAGCTTTGTCGCGATGCTGCGTACGGATGGCGACATCCTCAGCATACATGAGGAGTTGGATCTCCGGGGGATGCGTAACGAAATGGAGTTGATGTAGATTATAAAGAGGAGAGACGAGAGGACCGATCCCTGGGGAAGGTCCTGCTCGAGGCGATGGTAGCGGCTGGTGCCACCTTGGAAGTGCACGCGAGCCTCACGATTTTAAAGAAAAGCGAACAGCCAGCGGACCAGCTGGAGCGAGGTGCCTAGATCGAGAAGGATGCCCAGCAGATGCTGCCGCCAGACACGGTCAAAAAGTTGAGAAAAGTCGAAGAGCGCCACGAGGGACCTGAGTATAGTGAGGTCTGGAAGCCGTCACTGATGGCTTGGACGGCGCTGAGGATGAGGTCCTCGCAGCCATGATGTTTGCGAAAGCCAGCCTGTTGGTAGCATAGCCAGTCTCGCGATTCAGCGAGGAAGTAAAGGCGGTTGGAGATGATGCGTTCCAGGAGCTTAATAACGCTGGAGGTCAGGCAGGCTCACTGGGTGGTAGGAGGTGGTCAAGCTGGCCGGTTTGCCTTTTTGAGGAGGGGAATGATAGTGTTCTGGAGGTTCATTTTTTGTCATATTTTTGGGGTTTTACTTATTTAATTGTACATGTATTTTCTCTTTATTTAATGTACATGAGCCAACCCCCCTCGATTTGCTAACCCCACCCCACGTTAAATCCTATATACTAAAATAATAATTAAAAAAGGGCGTGATTTTTGGTCAGCGTGTTTTTTGCTAACTTGGTTGTTTTGTTTGCCTGCGCGAGAACGCAGAGGTATTGAAGGCTACAAGCATCCGATTTTTGCCTACTTAGTTATTTTTCGGTTTCGAAGAGTTAGTCGATTTAACAACTGGTAGCAGAGCGTGGTTAAAAAATGCAAAAGGACGGAGAAGAATTCGAGTCGAACTACCCGCCGGCTGACGAGGAAGAACGCAAGCTGATGGGCGCGAAGGCCGCATTCACCAAAGGAAGAAACCGGCTGGTGCAACAACTCGCTGCTGGTGGTCAAGACGGCGCCGAAGTACAACAGCAAGCGACTCTCATGGAGAAGCTGTTCGAGGCTGTGACAACTGAGCTGGAGAAGCTGCTGGAGCTGCCACTGCGTCGCCAAACGATCAAGGAGCTAGAGAATGCTGAAAAGGACTACGGTGAGACTGTGGGTCTGATGACCGAGTTCTGGAAAGATCGTAGCAGAAGTGAAGCAGCTGAGAGGGAGGAACAGGATCGCTTGGCGGAGTCTGAAGAACAGCAGAGGCGTGAGGAAGAGCAGCGAAAAGTGCAAGCCGCAGAGCACAGAGCGCTGGAGTTGGAAGAGGTGCAGAGAGAGCTAGAGAGAGACTATCAACAACGGCATGAGCAGTTGGCAGAGGAGCTGAGGCGATTGAAAATTGTTACTGGCAGCACTAAGGCAGAGAGCCCGTGTGAAAGGGCTAGCCCAGGTTCAGGTTTGGTTGAACAGCCGATTGGGGCTGAGGTGTGTGTAAGCGCTGCGCCAGAGAGGAGTGAAAAAGCTGATTGGACTGCCCACGAAGGGGGGTCAGGCGAGCGATCGATAAAGCAAAACCCTGCACCCAGACCAGCCACCTCACAGTCAGCCAGTGTACAGTGGCAACTCAGAGAGCCAATCGTTCAGCAGGAGTGTACACAGAGGGTGAGAGAAGAAGCGGAGAGGCAGGTCAGTCAGGACATGTGGCGGCAATTGCAGCGGGTGGCGATTCCCAGTTTCTCAGGTGATAAGCGTCAATACGAGGGGTGGAAGGCGGCCTTTTACGCGTGTGTAGATGCTGCACCCTCCTCTCGAGTGTACAAGCTATTGCAACTGAGGCAGTGTCTGCAGGGCGATGCGCTAAAGCTAATAGCCAACCTAGGGCATTCTGAATTTGCGTACAAGGCGGCTCTGCATAGGTTGGAGAGAGAATATGGAGGAGAGCGGCGCCGGCTGGTGCTAGTGTTGGAGGACTTGGACCGTTTTCGGCCAATTGTGACGGAGAGCGCGCCTCAGTTGAAGAAGCTGGCTGATCTGGTGGATGTAGCGGTTGTCAATCTGATGGAGGCGGGTCGTGAAGCTGAACTAGACAGCAATGGATTGCTTCATCTTCGCGTGCAAAAGAAATTGCCGACTGACACCCTGGCACGGTATCACCGATGGGTCGGGGAGAATGGCAGGAATGACACGCTCAGCGCTCTTCATCAATGGCTGCTGCGGGAGGCTGAGTATCAGACGGTTGCTATGGAGGCAGTGCATGGAGTTGCGGCACAGAATGGGCCAGGAGCAGGGAAGATGGAGCAAAGTAAGAAATTCAGCGGGATGCAGCGCACGGAAACAGCTCGAACGCATTTTGGCGCTGTCGCGGAGTCAACGAGAGCCGATGAGCAGCGCAAGAAAACTGCCGTGTCTGTGAAGGAAGCCATGGCGCCTGGGAGTGCCCGAAGTTTGCGGAGATGGATGTAGTGAAGCGATGGGCCGTTGCTCGTGAGAAGAAGCTGTGCTTTCATTGTCTCGGCGTCAATCACTCTGGTTTAGCTTGTCGGCGGTCTAGAACCTGTGGCGTAGATGATTGCCAGGGAAAACACCATTGAATGCTTCACCAGAAGCGGGAGCCGAAACCAGCAGCTGCAGTGACGAGAGGCGGCGAAGGAAAGGCACGAAAACCCGCGGAGGACATATCAGCAGCGACGAAGAAGGAGCGCACTATGCTGGCTGAAGTTGTAAAGGAAACTGCGCGTTGAGGACGGTGCCGGTGATATTGGTGGCTGGTGAGCGCCAAGTTCGGATCAACGCGTTGCTTGATGATGCGAGTACGCGCACGTACCTCAATGCGGACGTAGCAGCAGAGCTGGGACTCGAAGGTAAACTTCAGCGCATAAACGTTAAGGTGCTCAACGGAGGAGTCGAGTCGTTTGAAACAGCGCCTGTAGAGGTGACAGTCCGGAGTGTCGATGCAGCGTTTGAGACAAAAATTGTTGCTTTCACAGCGGAGAAAGTAACCGGCGGAATGAAGGCAGTTGATTGGAGTCAACTGGCGGAGCACTGGGCGCATCTGAGAGGCATTCCGTTTGAGTCAACATCAAGCCGGAAGACGGTTGACATGCTTATCGGTGTCGACAATGCCGAGATGCATCTGGCTTGCAAAGAAGTCTGTGGAATGCCAGGGGAACCAATAGCTCGACTGACTCCTATTGAATGGACCTGCATCGGGCAGTTAGGTTCGGATGAGGGAAGCAGCAAGAGCGGGGAATCGTTCCTCTGCCACGAGTGTCAAGATCAGGTCGACAGTCAGGTTCGAAGGTTGTGGGCGATCGAGGAAGTTCCTGATGTAGCTGAGCTGAACCGCGAAAGAGGGACGTTAACTGCGGATCAGCAGCGTGCTGTGGCGGTAGTCAAGGAGTCGATGTCGGTGGTGGAAGGAAGATATCAGGTAGCCATTTCATGGAAGTCTCAAAATCGTGCTCTGCCGAGTAATCGCGAAGCTGCGGAACGCAGACTGATCAGCACGGAGAAGCGACTGCAGAGGAGTGAAGGATTGCCAAAAGCGTATCAGGAGGTGTTGAAGGCCAGTTGGAAAAAGGTTATCTCAAGAAGGTCGAAGACAGCAGTGAGCTGCAAAACACCGAATGGTACCTGCCGCATTTTCCGGTAATCAGAGAAGACAAGGACACCACCAAGGTCCGTATTGTGTTTGACGCTTCCGCGCGCTGCCAAGGAGTGAGTCTCAATGACGTTATCCTTCCAGGACCGAAGCTTCAGAACGACCTATTTCAAGTGCTCCTTCGATTCCGTCGCGGTCCAGTGGCAATCGTTTGCGACATTGAAGAGATGTACCTCAGAATTCGCCTCAAGCCAGAAGATCGGCGCTACTTTCGATTTTTGTGGCGAGACAGGACCGAAACGGGCAAACTTGAGGTATTCGAGTTTCAGAGTGTCGTTTTTGGAGTTAATTGTTCGCCGTTTCTTGCTCAGTTCGTGTCGCAGGAGCATGCTAGGAGTCATCAGGAAACTTTTCCAAGAGCGTCAGAAACCATTCTGAAGTCGACCTACATGGACGACAGTTTGGACTCAGTGAACAGCGTCCATGAAGCTATCCAGTTGCGCCGCGAACTGACAGCTCTGTGGGAAAAAGCCGGCATGCGTGCGAGAAAATGGATGTCGAACGCGTCTGAGGTGTTGGAGACAGTAGCTCCGGAGGATCGAGCGGTGAAAGCGCAGCACGTGCTTCGTGGAGAAATGGCGACGTCGAAGGCGTTGGGAGTGACTTGGACAGCCAATGATGATATGCTCGCGGTCACGGGAAATGCAGGTGCGAAGGAAGTGTCCGTTGAGTCGAAAAGACAGCTGCTCAAGCGCGTTGCGATGGTGTTCGACCCATGCGGGTTTCTGAGTCCATTTACAATTCGCGGGCGAATTCTTCTGCAGGAGATTTGGCAGGCAAAATGGAGCGGATTGGGATGAGCCCTTGGACCAGCAAGTTGCCGCGAAGGCTACGCAATGGGCAGCGGAGATTAAAGAGTTGAGCATGCTGAAAATTCCACGATGTCTATGGCCTGATCCTACCAAAAAGGCAGTGCTACACGTCTTTGTGGATGCATCTCAGGTGGCTTACGGCGCGGTAATCTATCTCAGGAGCGCCACAAGCCTGGACGAAATCTGTGTTCGTCTTGTAGCCGCAAAAGCACGTGTAGCTCCATTGGCAGCATGCAGCATCCCCAGACTCGAGCTCATGGCGGCGGTGCTTGGCGTGCGACTCGCCCAGACGGTGGCAGATGCGCTCGATTTAGACTGGCGGACTGGCGGTGGGACAGTGCTGCGACCCGTGACGAAGTTGTGTCTGCTGCAGCGAGGTGAACAGTGACTGTTGACTTATTGCAAAAATGGACTTTTCGATGCTAAACAAAACTTTTCAAATATGTAGTTTTTTGACGGCTAGTTTATGGTGTTTGGAATTATTTATCTTTTTCGTGTCATTATTTGCCGTTTTTTGCTCCTAATAGCTGAAGTGGTGATGGATTGCTTATTTTTGCGTATTTGTGTTTTTTTATTTTGAGTAAAAAGACCTGTTGCTTGCTTGAATGCGAGTTCTTTTAGCAGATTTTGTGCTTTGATATTTTTCATATGTTTACAGTTAGAGATTATTGAAGTTTTCAAGACATTTTTTATCTAGCGATTGCAAAGGTTTATATTTGGCACACTATCTTTTGATCCCAATTGACACTTCACATTGCATGCGTTCTTAATGTTAATTTCTGATTTCGCGCGATTTATTTTTTTTGTTTACAGGAGTTTACTGTTTTTTTTTCGAATTATGCTTGCAACCGTTTCAATTAATTGCACGTAAGTTTCAAGGAGGCAATTTTTTTCTGCTTTTTTTGCAATCAGGAAGGGGGGAATGTTCTGGAGGTTCATTTTTTGTCATATTTTTGGGGTTTTACTTATTTAATTGTACATGTATTTTCTCTTTATTTAATGTACATGAGCCAACCCCCCTCGATTTGCTAACCCCACCCCACGTTAAATCCTATATACTAAAATAATAATTAAAAAAGGGCGTGATTTTTGGTCAGCGTGTTTTTTGCTAACTTGGTTGTTTTGTTTGCCTGCGCGAGAACGCAGAGGTATTGAAGGCTACAAGCATCCGATTTTTGCCTACTTAGTTATTTTTCGGTTTCGAAGAGTTAGTCGATTTAACAGATAGTAGCGCGACGCCAGATTTGGGCACATTGCCCCGTTGCCGGCGAGGACTCGGCCCTGGATTCTGTCGGTATCGCGGTATTCATTCGCTCCCAGTCCCTGAGGTGTTTCCCGTGACGCCGTGACGTGTGGTCTTGACCGACCGAGTGCTTTGATGTGGCTGTTATGGTATAGAAGAGTATAATTTCTAATTTCCATTCGGTTGTACCAGCGTATCATTGGCATAAAGACTATTTGCGGGAACTTTGTTTAAATCGGTGCCATGGATTTTGGACTCCTTTAACGAGTTGACTTGTTTTAGCTATACCAACAACACGGTAATACGGTATGTACACCTTTTTCGCGCTTTGCAACGAGTCATGTAAAAAACATTAAAGATCAAAATATTCGGGACATGTATAAAGTTCAATTATATGAATCTTGGCAAACTATTCAGCAGCAAGTACTCTGAATTAGGGACGGAAAAATTGAACCAAACACAAACTAAAAAAAATCGACGCAGTAAAAAAATAAAAACACCTGCACAGAGTGCGTCTATGAAGGCATGCATACTACTGATGACAGTAAGCAAACAGCGAACAATTCCCAAAACGCTATTGCCGCCATTTCTCTTAGGGCTCCTTTGTGAGCCTGGGGTGAAATGGGTGTTAGCCATTCACCCCTCCTCGCACTGTTCTTTGTGCCGCGCCTTTGTGCGCCGTCCTCTCTACCCCTCCGTGGGGTGGGGGGTTTGCTCACCCGCTTATTTACCTGCGCGCCGCCCTCTGTGCCACGTCGCTCGCTGTGGCTTTGCAGCTCAAAAGAACGTGTCTGACGAGGACAATGTATAGTCTTTGTACAGTTGCACAAGTCCAGCCAATCATATGATTGCCGTAGAAGTCCCTGTGCGGCGCGCAGCTACCGTCGCATGCGTAATCCAGCGTAATCCGGTGCATGGAATTTCCAACGTGGATGACTACCACAGGACGACCGCCTATGTGCCTACTCTCGCGTCCGATTTATCGTCAAATAATGCCAGGCATAGATGGTTTACGCATTGTACATCACGGTGTGAACCGACGTGTCCAAACGGCCATAAACAACTTTGCCCTAGCCCGGTTCGGATATATATTGATAACTTGATTATTTCAGTGATGCCTGTGCACGGAGTGCGTCTTGCCGACACCAGAAGGGTGATACAGATAGACGACACTTTTTGGTATCCGCCTGGCCTCGGACGGAGTTGGCGGCACAGGAAAACTTTTTGCACATTTCGACAGCGCATTTGGTGCAACTGCAGGCTGTGGCGATACAACGATTGTTGAAATGGCCACAGCATCGGCTCCGGCGTTGGCAAGACGATGCTATTGACAGTCAGTTGATCGCCGCGACAGGAGCTGGCTGCAGCGGCAGCGGGTGTGGATAATGATGCGGGAAAATGCCGCCATCGCTGGTGCCATCGTCGATTTCAGACCGGCGTTGAAGTCGGTGCCGCATGTGTCTTATAGTCGTTGAAGGCTGTCGCAGTTGCTGCTCTGCTCCATCATTCGAGTCCAAACCTACAGATACGAGCGATCGAGTGACCAATGCGGCTTTGTATCTACCGCGCCAGCCTGGTCCGTCCAAGCGACCTGTTGCACCGTCGGCAACTCCAGCTGGAAAGCCACATCATCCACACCCAGTCGTACTGCCCATGGCCGGTGCAGGAGGTACTGCTGTTAACGCTGCAGGCACCCTACCGGCGGGGGGGCGCACTCGGCGTTGTCGTCTACTGCCTGCTGGCTGACGCCGGCGCCCCGGAGTCGTATACGTTTTGCAGTAACTAAATACATGCACCATACAGTGTACATGTACTCCTAGGTCGTGATCCATACATTTAATTCAAGCTTGCTTATCTGGGCTGGTTTAAATGTCTATACATGTAACCACAGAATATCTGTAACTACGGGAGATATTGGGATAATGAATTATAGTTATAGAAGTTTAGAAAGCACGTTATTTAACTGCATACTGTCCGCTAAACTGTGCAATATTCAGTATTTTAACTGATAAAATACATTTTCAAGGTATGTTCAACTATTGTTGACCGATTAATTAATTAAATAATTAATATTAATAATTTATAATAACTAATTAATTATTTCTCAAAACAACATATAATATTGAACTAACGATTCAATAACACACAGTTTTCTGGTATTTCAATAACACACATGTAAGGCACAGATCCCCACTGGTCAATGCGACCTCGAATCGACCTCATTTTGGCATCTCGTAACGAGTATACTAAATGTTCCGGCGTAACGACCTCGTTGATTCGACCTCGTGACAGAGTCATAAAAACGAGGTGAAAACGAGATCGCGTATATTTAGTACTGTACATAGATTTAAATACGGAATTGCAATTAAACTTGCTTTTTGGCTGCATGGACGCATTTTTAAATAACCAATGATGAGAAAACAACTAGCTGATATGCAATTGAAACGTACAATTTATATCGAACAGCATTATAATATTTTAGGGGGATTGTCTGCACTTTATTTGATATATTTGTTTTTCTAAAAAACGTTAAACACTGGCCGACAAGCAATCGAAACACACGAAAAGAAAACGAATGCAAAGCGGAAAAGAATAAGAAACAAAAAATAAAGGATGAAACAAAAAATCGTACATGCAACAAAAACGAAATTTTATTCTGCTTTTAAAAAATAGGAAAAGTAACATGAGAAAATTTTTACAGTTATCTGTTTCCCCTGGTGATCTTACCACTACTATAACAACTTCGAGCGTATGTTACATGTAGTTATTATCTCTTATATTTCACAAGTTTGACCCATTCTTATGCTTTGCTAGTTTTCCCTCGTAACCGATTGTCGACAGCAAAATTGTTTTTGCTTTTCATATCCCAGTTTTTCTTTAATATAATTTGCTTGTACCATAGTTTGCATAATACTCAAGAAACAAGAAAAACAAGGAAAGCAAAACAAAAAATGTGCTGAGTAAGAAATTCATGAACTGTTTCATAGATGGCGTGCGTCGTACAGCATCAAAATTAGGTCTCCCTTTGCCTTGCCACTCTCTTGTGAAGTGGTTCAAAATCTTCATCCTCGCTGTCGCAGTCGGCAGAATCGCGTCCCTCGGTTTGGCTTTCCTCATTGCCGTCAGGCTGAGGGTTTAAGCGCGTTAGGGCTTTACAACGCTGGCCAACATCCTGCAGATAGCGACTAATGCGCCGGGTGACCTCAGCCGACGTGACTGGCGGCTTGCACGTGGCCATTGCTTCTGGAAAAAAAGATTAAATTTGCATACTTAAAATACCATCAATAGGCCAATATATTAGAGCTAACATCTGAATAAAGCTATATTGCGTAAGTAGATAGGCATAATAGCTGAAAATAACTGATATGACCCTGAAGTTATGAAAGTTTCTAAACAACAACTGCAGCATACTGTATAGTATTTAGTCTGATAACGCACTGCATTGGTATACGATCTAATTTCCTTCCCTTTACGATAAATTTTGGTTCTCTACAGTAATTAATTCTATTCTCCTATATTTTATGTAGGAATTAAGAAAACTTAGTAAATTTACTCTTGTTTTAAAAACAATAGCCACTACTAAATAATAAATCGGATTATGATTCTCCTGCAAAACTACGCTTCACAGAGTATGTGACTTACCGCTGATAATGGGCTCAATAGATTCACGAAACGATATCTTCGATCTCGGCCGCCCCTGCTGGCTGTAATCCTTCCCAGTCAAATTAAACTGGCGTTGAAAATCAGTTGCCAGTAGTGCATCCACCATTGACGTAATCATTCTGTCAACTGACTGGCCGCCCAGCCGGCGGAGATAAGCAACCTACAATGATGTCAATGACATCAGACTTAGGTAAAAATGCAATCAGAAGCACCTGCTTCAAATATTATAGTTATTTGATTAAATCAAAAATATCCACTAAGTCTTAGCTTTTGACTTTGAAATTGTTGACCATGACATTCGATATGCGAAGTATACAGGATAGGGAAATTACTCAATCCAAACATGCCATAAATGATTGTCTGTATAATATGCACTCAGAAAAATAAACATGCGGTCAGACTCACAATACTTTGTCGGAAATTTTTCTCCTTGACGCGGTTCGAGAAAGCGGCGTATTCTTCACGGTCCTTGATAGGAAGGCCCAAATCAATTGCCGTGTTGGTGTTGGCCATTGACGCAGCAGGTCTGATTTCTGCAATCGTTTGTTTTAGTTTAGTCACTTCCGTAAGGACAAGGAGCAGCAGATGAGTATGACCGTCCGGAGAGAAGGGGTCAATACCCTGCGCCTGCAGCGACTGAATGTACGGTCGTAGATTTGACTGAAACCTTCCACCACCGCGGGGCTGAGGGGCAAACGATGCTGATGCATGACTAACCAAATTCGTAGACACGCCTGTCGAAACAACAGTAGTCTCAACCGCTGACTCATTCGAAATTGTACGTGTAGTTAATGGTGCATTTTTGGCAGGCATTGATGGCAGCTGAATCTCTTGCTGTTGTTGATGCTGTGCAGGTAAAGCCTTCACTCGTACTGCTGCAGCATCTAAATCTGCATCGGTTTGCTCATCTTCGGTAGTTAGGTTTCTCATAGGCGGCACGTGATCCCGACCGGACTTAAAACGGCGAAAGAACGTCAGGATTTTGGCCAACGAGAAGTTTTTTTTGTAGCGAAGATCCTTTGCCTTTTTAAATGTCTCATTTAGATCGGTAATAGATGTAGCCACTTGGACTACAATGCCTGTACTTGATCCATTTTCGTCCTGCAAGTCAACAGCGACTTCTGCGTACCCAGTGTCCATCCAGTCTTCCTCTGTCCAATTGCGGTGCGGCAAATCTATGAAATCACCAGCAATTACGCGGAATTGATTAAAAGTCCGAAAAAACAGCATAAATGCAGTTGACTCGCCTGCTTGCGACATTTCTGCAATTTTAAACAAATGGACTGGCTATTTAATTAGTTTTGAGAAAATTATCAGAATTTTAGCATTTGTTCAATAATTTTACTTTTAGTAAGCGATCCTCGGTAAAGGAATTTGGCAGGCGAACAAGTTCTAGGCAGTATTCTAGCTCCCCATAGTCGATACAAGCTAACTAGATATAAAAAGAAAGTATAGGGCAGCATGCAGATTGGGTGGACTAGTAATTTAAAATAACGGCGGTTCATTATCTAAAAATATGAACAAAACTTGAAGATTACAAGCAGTTAAGTATCTTTTTATACTTATAATATCCAAAGTGCAAATAAAAAATAAAGAAGTTAAAGTCAAACTGGAGCTCATTCTTCAAGAGCATTAATTAAAAGTCCCAATGTTTACACAAGCCAATAATGCATAAGACTTTTGTGAGAATTTAAACCGTAAAACACGAAACAAAGACGCAAAATACCGATACACTTCGGGTGTGTCATAAGAAATGTCACTGAGTGATGTGAAAACAGACAAACTTACAACCGCAGATGAACAAAACCGTATCAATCAACAACACAGTGTCCCCCCAATATCAATCGACCCCTGGCAGTGCTCATACAGCTTCTCCACCTCAGCCTTCCTCCAGTTTTTCCTCCAGCTGCCGGAACCAGTGCAACACGGCCTGTTGACATCTTCATACTTTGCGAAAACTCCTTTTGGAAAAGTCCATGCGAATCTGCTTGGCGCAGGCGTCTTGCTGAGATTTATGGTGAATTATACGTTGCAGCTGGACCACCCTTAAGTGCATATGCCTACATACTTTAGACAGAAGGATGCAGTGGCATTACTTATGACACACCCGAAGTAGAATGGAGTCAAAATAGGATTAGGATGGCGAAAAGAGAGCCAAATCAGGATTGGCGAGAGGAATAACGAAATACTCATTGCTCTCACGTGGTATCAGAATACATTTGGACTTTGCCGTGGCATCATAAACGCTATTGTTTGTCAGTTTATATATACCAATGCCTATTGATGAAGAGCTATATGGAAAAGAGTACATGTCTCTAACAAATTGAATAATTTTACCAATAACTTTTGTGCGCCCATACTCGATAGATAGAGCTGAAATAGCAAGTACATGACCACATTGAGTAATACAACAATTGTCCGGCGACGCGCAGGAAAAGTATAGCGGGCGAGAAGTAGTAGTAACAAAAGCGTTTCGAATGTGAGACATAGTATTTATGGTGTGCATGAAAATATTTGATGTGCACCTTAAGCGACGCTTCAAAACTCCGTTGTAGTTTTCGAAAAAAATGCAGACCACTGATCCAATGGACCGAGTGATTCTACAAAATGAGGCATGTGGGATAACAGATGCGCATTAAAAGATTGCAGAGCACCTTTGTATAATCCTGGAGCTCTCTGGCAAAAAAGTGTAATACAAGAAGATGCTTGATGAAACAGAGAAGTAGAAAGCTCTTGTGAAACAAAGCAAAAGATTGCTACATGCAATAGCATCAGGTGGTCAAAATAAGGAGCTGGTAGAAACTTACGAAACAAAACGGGAGCAAGGTACACAATTAAAGTCCTAAACTCACACGCCTTGAAGTGCTCGAATTCGTCGAGGCTTCTGAGCTTTCTGTGAAACTCACGGGGCAAGCACTTAGAAACTTGAATCATTAGCTGCGAAAGATGAATTCTCTGAACAGCAGACAATCGGCACGGTAACTTAATACCCTTAATAGAAGAAACATATAAAGAAAACAAACGCTTCACAACACCTAGACACACCGAATGCATGTATTCAGGGGGAGATCTTCCACGAAATTGACAATGCCGAGTAATGGAGAAGATACAAGTTGGTTACTTTCACGCATGGACATGTAAGCGTCGTTGGTACGTGGCTCATATTGATTATAAGGAAAGCACATACGGTTTTCAATACGAGAGCCTTCAATTTTGCAATATCCACATGCGAGTCTAGCCGAATGGCTGTAAATTCCTTGAATGAACGCACGGGCAGGTGCGTCAGCAATAATAATGCAGCGTTCGATTTTTATAGCTTTATTAGCAATGGAAACGTAAGTTTCCATTAAAGAGCGCAACTCTTGAGCAAAACTCTCAAGATACGTACTCAATGGTGGCCTGTTGATGCCGCAAAAAACTCCGATTGGTAAAGGGACAGATAAATCAACACCTTTAATGGCAAGCAAAATGGGCCATAGACACATTTTCGAGCTCTTGTACACGGGAACCCCATCAAAGTTGACTAATATTGTCAACTTCTGGAAGTGATCATTGAGCTTTAAAAGCTGGCGTTCGAAGCAAAAACGAATATTGTTCATAATACCGAAGTAGGCGAATTGGCCACCACATGCGACAGATAAAAGGTCATGTGAAATAGGTTGACAATAGCGTTTCAAAGTGCTGACCGACTTCGGTACATTGCAACCCTCCTCGTTCAGAATTACTAAAAGGTGTTGCATAGCTCTTTTGCTAACAGAAAATATCAGCATGAAAGTCAGAAGCTTCGCCGGCAGCGAAGGGCGGCTTGTTTGCGGATTGCTTGTTGCAGAACCTGACTCGTCATCGCTTGTATCAGAAGATTCACCACTACTTTCGTGCGAGTAGCAATATGGGATTTCCGAATTGTCTTCACCAGCATCTGGAGCCAGGTCTTTCCACACGTGCGGATTCGCAAACTCTTCAGCTTCAGAAAGTTGAAATGAAGCAGAAACTTCAGACAAACTCTCATCCTCTACACAATTAGCAGTGCTGTCTGCTGACATCAGAGTCAACAGATATTCACGGATGTAGCGATTTGCTGTTTGTCTAGAAGCCATTTCTGAAAAGTTAAAAAAATGATTGTTTTGAGGGTATGATAAAATTTTATACTAAAATTATTTAAGTAAATGATTTTCCAAGAGTACTAAGATTCTCTTAGCTAGATTTTTATTAAGATTATCTTACCAATATTCGTTCTAATAAAAGCTCAACAGCTTATTTTTTACACCTTATTCCAATTTTAGATAGCTAAATAGAACAAAAAAGGTTTTTGTTTAAAACATTAAATATTTGTTAAACTATATGTCTGCTTTTTATAATACCCAAGTGATAAAGGAAAAATATTGCAAGCTAAACAGCATAGTTGAATTCAATGAATTAAATTTCAGCTTGTTTTGGCATTTTGGGGATCTCACTTTTTCACATCAGGCTCAAATAATGTGTATTAACAATCAATTTCATGTAATCATGTTTAATATGAGTTGAAATTATGCCATGGCCATTGAAATGAAACAAACTTGTTTTTAAAGGTATTATTATATTATTGTCATATATCTTACAATAAATTATTATTTAAAACTTTCTCATTAAAATATTTAGGTCAATATATTGTGTTATAAAACTAAAGCATTTTTTGTATTCAGGTTATTGACAATGGCAGCATGGGTTTTAACTTTCTATTATCTTATCTTATTCTATTATCTTGATTCCATATAGAGGCTTTGCCTAGTCTTTGTTGCTCACTAAAATTGGCATGTTGTAAAACTGGTTATGCACCAGGCTAGCCAGCTCACTAAGCTGGGGGGTTAGCATAGCTTATTATGCCATGCCACCTTTTTTCAAATCTCTCTAGGCCCCTTAATCTTGCGCAGTTTGTGTAAATATAAATATACCCACAAAGAAGCATAAACTCTTTGCTGCCATTCTATCCATTGAAATAAAAAGCCTTCTGCCTCTGTTAAAATTTTATTAAAATTAATTAGATAAATGGGATAAGTAACTATGCACATCTTAAAATAGATCAACTCATTGTCATTGAATTGTATAACACATTTTAGCTAGGCCTTTATTTCTTATTTTGGCATTCTTTTGTTTTGACCCAGCACTGTCCCTATGGGAGTTGGGATTTTTGTTATACAATCCCCCACAGAAGACAAATCAAAGTTTAAAATAGGACCACTTCTAAGCATATCATTTTAATATAAAATCTTGTGTCCTATAGAAGTTAGAAGTGTCCTTATATTTGCTTTCATCATATGATCATTTAAATAGTGAAATTATATGTAGATGATTGCAAGACAAAACTGAAAAAGCTTGTAGGTTTTGAATTATGATCACATTAATGTTAAAATTGTATTGGAGGGATTGTATGACAAAATGGTAGGAAATTGTTGCTATAATAGACGTTTTAACTAAACAATCAATTGCAGCTAGCCTCTCTACAATATGTCTGTAAATAGAAAGCCAAGTCCCTGTGGCGCACATAAGAAGCATTTTTTACTAAATAAACTATATTGCACCCTTTTTGGGTACCCCCTAACTTTTGTCTAACGATCCCCCAGTTCATTGGACCTATGTGTTATACCAAGGGGTGATTGTATAACAAAAGTGAGGGGGGCAGTGTACGCCAACGCATGCAAATTTTATAACAAATACAGTTTTAAGATACAGTCCATAGAGTGACAATGATCAGTTAATATAGCAATTTAGGACATAGCAATCCATTCACTTTCATCATACAATCCCTTCAATACAATTCTACTAATGCGGTGATCATAATTCAAAACCTACAAGCTCTTTTGGTTTTGTCCTGCGATCATTCTACATATAATTTCACCATTTAAATGATTGTATGACAAAGTGAATATAAGCTATATGCTTTCATAACTATGCTACACCCACAATCCTCAAGTTGACTGAAAAGTAAGTTGCAGTGATGATTTAAGTTGACTAGAAAGTGAGTTGCAGTGATTTTTTCTTGAAAAATAAATGTGAAATGTACTTTTTGATAAACTAGAGTGTCTTTTCAACTCTTTTTTTTGGGGATCATAAGATAAAACTTGACCTGCTCAGGGATCGTAAAACGAAAGAATGCCCTTATTTCTACTAGGCCTAATAACTAAAACACTTGGATGCTACAAGTTATTCATAGATATAAAAAATACTAGTTAATTCATATACATGAAATATATGATTGATATTATGATGCCTAAATAAAATTAAAATAAAAGATAATTTGTATAGTAAACATAAAACATTCATAGAATGTGTCATATAATAAAATATAAAAACCGAATTGTTGGCCAAAACTTGTCTATATAGGCCAGCTATGTGGAATTGAAAAATACTTGAATGCACTACTTTCATTTAATATATATTTTACATAAAGAAACTTGTTTTGCTCTATGAAAATTCTTTTAAAAAAACTATGTTAAGCAATAAAGTAAATGTTCACTCACTAAAAATAGAAGTTTAAATAAGCAGTATATTTATTAATCTTGACAAAAATTAAAATTTATATTACAAAACTTTGAATTTTTTAACATTCAGACAGGCCAGGGGCAGTGGAGCCTAATATTTAAGGGGGGCATTGGGCACAAAGAAAGTGGGCCACATGTACCTTTATAAGCTGCTAATTAAAGGCTAAAATAAGAAAAAGCACTAAAATTTCCATATGGACTTATTTTCTAGGGGAGGTGGGCATGTGCCCCCGGTGTCACAAGCTCCACTGCCTGCTGCCCATGCTTTCAGAATCTACTAGGCTTGGAGTCTCCAGTAAGAGGAAATTAAACTTTTATTAAAATATAGAGTTAGACACAGTATCTTACTCAAATTATGAACATAAAATTAAGTATAACTATAATATAAATGAATTTGAATATAAGCAATGAATTCAAAAATGAATGTTTTTGAAACATTCATTTTTTTCAAATATTTAAAAAAAATGAAAAATAAAGAATGAAAGTTTATTATGAACTATAATAGACAAGCTTATTTGAAACGCAGTGTATATTACTTTTTAACTTTATCTTTCAATAACAATTCTAGCGCAGCAAAGATAATCATTTGTAGACTATACTCTATACCATAGCACGTGTATAGAGGGCCGTGTAGTAGTAGTAGTAAGAGAATTTGGCTCAGGCAATTAGCCTGTTTGGCCAATATATTATAGAGCTATGTATTTGGAATTTTCGAATATAGAAGTTTATAAAGACGGTTTGACGACGATTTGCTGAGTTATTGTAAAAGATCGTAAGTCTAGGCCGTCGTAGGTCTGGGAAATAATTTAAAACCGCAGATAGACTAGTTTGTCCATATTTAATAAACGTACTATAACAAATGAAAAAAATACTCTTTATTGTTCGTTAATGCTAAAACATAACTGGTAAAAAATGATTATAAAAATCTTTGAATTAACAGTGGTACTTTCATTTTAATACATGTTTTTTGTTGTCAAAAATTTGAACTATCAACTTCTTATCGAAGTTTTATCGTACAAACGAGGTCCTACTTTACGGCATGGATACGATGTCATTACGTCATACTTTTTCATTTTAATTTTTAAAAAATCTATGTTTTTTAATACATTCGACACCACGGGGATGGTTTATATAAACAAATTGTTGGAAAAACCAAATATAGTCAAATCGAGGTATACTGCTTGATTCGATGTCGTTTCGAGGTCGTGTGAACCAGTGGGGACAGGCGCGGATGTACAGGTATGAAGCAATTGAATGCAAAGCATGCGGTTCATTTAATCTTAAAACATACTAATGCTCATACATGTACATGTAGAAGCCAGACTTTCCATTCAAAATTCAACAAAAGACCAAGTATGCGCAAATTCGAATGTAGTTAAGTATATACGAGCTAGACATATAAATATACCTTTTTGCGATCTAGTTTGCCAAAACTGCAATCAATTTTGCCCGCGGAAAAATATCACTTATAATTTTGCTGTCTAGGCCAAGTCTGCTCAGTCATGACAAGTTTCAGCCACAGACAACTCTTTGAAAACTGCAATCAATTTTGCCAAAACTGCGACCTAGTTTGCCCATAGCAAGCCAAGAAGATTTTTTATTGAGATTTTGAGAATCAATTCGGAAGTGTGACGAAATAAACTGTAACAGTGAACAATAATAAATACACAATTTCTAGCTATATTAATACATATTTTACAGGCATAAGCCCGTAAAATTCCTAGAATCAAAGATCACAGAAATTAAATCCGATATGTAATATTAGTCAAAAACTGCATGGATCAATCGTCAGTGGTTATTTATGTTATGCAGCTGCAATCAAGTCGAATCTAAAGAGTCAACGATGCATACTTGATTAATCATTTCCAGTTTCAAACAAAGAATTGCTATTTTTTTACATTATGTGCAACAACCACCAACCACTCTGATTTAGCACATTGACACTACTACTAGACTGCTACAGTACAAGTTTTATAAAAAATATTTACTTTTTAACCAACAGGGCAAGCCATATAGGTTTTAGCCCAGTTTCAGCAATTTTTAGGCTAGGGGTAAATTATATAATGATTGCACAAAAACTTATACCTTATATTACGGGTTATTTCTTCAATAAATTTACCAATTAATTATTTTCATAATCATATGGCTTGGCCACTTGGCATTGGGCCAGGGCAGGGCAGGGGCATGGTTCTTGTTTTGGCTTGCCTTCTATTTGATCTGCCAAATCAATGGTGCAACCTGAATTTTTTGAAGAATGGCAATTCTAGATAGTAAAGACCTAGATAGAATGGCTCTACCTAGACTATATTTTTATAAAAATTCACTTGTTTAATCTTTCCTTTTATTTTATTTTCTGTTTAGGTCTTTGCTAAAAGAGGTGACTATCCCTTCTTCCCCCTGGGAGTGCACCTATGCCAATTATCACTAGCTTAAAGAAGGAGCCTTAAATATAAAATTTTGTCAATAACATAGCCATAGTTATAAATATAAGTCAATACTCTTTTTAGAAACATAACATTATAAAAGTACAAATGTATTATTTAAGGCAGAATGTTTTAGTATAGCAAAAAACAAGATATTAAATAACAGTTGCATTTTTAGTCTTAATCATTCAACCTACTGCCTAATCTTGCTAATATTTTGTTTTTAATTTTGTTATCACTTGTCATATCTATATTTATTTAGATATCAAAGTTAGGCCTAATAGATAATTCTTAGAACATATTTGCAATGCTAGAAATATTATAAAATGAATGCTACTTTAGTTAATTAAATTGATTGGCTTGAATTATATATTCCCAATGGTTTGAAATGATAGTTTCTGGATAATGATTGTGAGTTATATAATTAATTGCACAATTATTTTCAAATACAACTATCCTTGTCAGAGGAATTTGGTGAAAAAAGGCAGCATTTTCTACTAATAGTCCTATGGCAGTGTATAAACTGGTATTGTCATACATCATGAATAAGACCCAGTGACATACTCTGTGGGTGCTTCTGCCAGGGCTGGCTGTGACATTCCCAAGTCCAAGATCTTGAATGAGGATGTACACTTAAAAGAGAGTACTAGCCATCTCTTTGCATGTCAAATGGCAATCAATATCTTGCAGAACTTGGAATTACCATATTTGCAAACATCTCACTGATTCCCTGCAGTTGGTCCATGGGTCTGCAACACCTGATATACACTTGTGCTGCTGGCACCCACCAAAGCCAAGGCGAACTCCATTTTGGCTTAGCTGGTTGCTCTCTGATTCTGTAGCTCTACAAACCTGCTGCAGGGACTACTTTTGCAAGCTGTCTATGGCCCAAACTCACCCCAGTGACACTGAAGTTGTTTATATATTTGGAATTCATTGACTATGGCCTCGTAATGCCAAACAAGTAGCACAGCTTATAGAATAACTTTTAGGGTAAATCAGGGCTTAGCCAGGGACTTCTAGAGCTAGCACTCTAATGCTATTTTAGGAGTCCCTTGTTTAGCAGAAGACAGACTGGCAGTTGTAGGACCACTTCCACTTTACCCCAGGTTCATGTCCAGTACGTGATAAACGCGTCAGTTAGAACTCCTTTGATGCTGTGTCTTCTCTCGCTTTTGCGTCCCTCTTTTCAATTCTATGGGTTTCGGACATAGACATACGAAAACATAGGCGTCTGTCTTTAATAACGCCGCGCGTCCTCGGGCAGTTCCATTTTTTAGAAACATTTAAAAAATGGACAAACTAATCGAGCACCAAAAACCATATAGCATTGCTTTAGAGGTCTTTTATTTATGTGTTCAGGTGTATGACCTCAGCCTTACAAAGAATTTTTAATTATTTTATAATGCTTCTATATATTCCAATTGAAGTCACTACGTCATCTAGATTAGCAGCTTTAATGTCGTGCCCAGACTGACTGCTCAAGCTGAGTGCTGACTGCTCACCTCAATCCCGCAGTCTGGCAGGCCGCAGCTCAGGCAGCTCAACAACATCCTAGTGTGTAGCCTCTGCGCTGGCTACCTGATTGACGCCACCCGCCTCACCGACTGTTTCCACGTGTTCTGCAAGTCTTGTATTGTCGGCCACCTGCAGACTGTCCGGCCAAGCCGCTGTCCGGAGTGCGGCCAGGAGCTCAAGCTGGAGGAGGAGGGCTGTCTGCGCCAGGACCGGGTGCTGCAGGACCTGGTGTACAAGCTGGTGCCCGGCCTGCGGGCCAGCGAGGTGCATCGCCGGCTGGACTTCAGCCTGGAGCTGGAGAAGTCGCTGCCGCTGGAGCTGGCCACTCCGGTGCAGATCGCGCTGAGCCCGCGCGGAGGCCAGCGCCAGATCTTCCTGCTGCTGGCAATGCAGGCCACCATCGGCCACGTCGCCGGCTTCCTCTGCGACCAGCACCGCCTGTCCGCCACCGGCACGGTGGATATCTACAGGCGCAACACCCGCCTGCCGGCCTACTGGAGCCTCGCCGAGCTGCAGAAACTGCGCTGCAGGGAGACGGACGGCCAGGCCGACTGGCGGGACCCCATCGCCCTCACCTACGTGATCGCGGACCGCGACTCCGCTGCGGCCAGGAGCTCGCGCGACTCCTGACTGAAACTTGACGATAACATCTGCTGGGAATCCTGGGTGTGTTGTGGGGTAGATTGGGGATCCTGGGTGTGTTGTGGGGTAGATTGGGGATCCTGGGTGTGTTGTGGGGTAGATTGGGGATCCTGGGTGTGTTGTGGGGTAGATTGGGGATCCTGGGTGTGTTGTGGGGGTAGATTGGGGATCCTGGGTGTTGTGGGGTAGATTGGGGATCCTGGGTGTGT
>NIVC01001058.1:0-64155 GCA_002269645.1 Macrostomum lignano | reverse complement strand
GCTTTGCCCTGACTGACAGGCGCTCCAGAAGTGTGTCGCAGTACTCCGAATGCTGCTGGTGAGCTCTTGCAATCTAGGGGCCTGTTCAGTTTTTTTTAATAGACATTGTAGTGCCACAGAACAGGGGTCACCAAAAACTTTTTTAACCTCGAGGGTCTGCGGGCCCGATGAGAAGTGGAAAGGAGAAAAGACAAGAGAGAAGAGGAGAGTAGGGAGAGGGGAGGGAGAAAAGAAAGAAGAGTTTAGAGAAGAGAAGAAACTGGGAAGAAATATTAAGCCTTGAAGAGCCAGAGTGCTTTTGTGAAGTTTCAAAGGACCAGAGGGCCAGTTAGAGACTTCGGGCCGCATGCAGCCTGAAGGCCGGAGTTCGCTGACATCTGCCATAGGTAATAAATAAATACTATGGCTACTCACTTGTAAGTAGAGTTAGCAAGAGAGCAGCTATCTCACTGTCTGTCTGTCTGTCTGTCTGTCTGTCTGTCTGTCTGTCTGTCTGTCTGTCTGTCTGTCTGTCTGTCTGTCTGTCTGTCTGTCTGTCTGTCTGTCTGTCTGTCTGTCTGTCTGTCTGTCTGTCTGTATTAGCGAGTTAATTATCACAAGAGCCGCAAGTAAAAGCTGAAGCTCCAACAGATCGAATCTCACACGCACCTCAGAGTCGATGCCGGTCTCCAGCAGCATCTTCAGCGCGATGTTGTCCCTACGGGCGTCGGACTGCAGCCTGATCTGCTTGCTAGCCGGCGGGCCGCAGTCGTCGTCTGCCGGCAGCGGCTGGTCAGTCGAGCTGAACTGCTGAAAGATGCACTGCTCTCTAATCAGGCAGTCTCGCATTAGCAGCGCGAAATCCATTGGCGATTTTTCGAATCGTTCCAACAGGCAATTTCGATAGCGCTGGTAATTGTCCAGCTCGACGGACTGGCCGGCCAAGAGTGGCAGCTGAGATTCGGCCAGGGTGTCCGTTACTTGCCGGAGAAAATCTGCCGCGAATTGGCCGAAACGCAGAGGCGCGTCGGGCTCATCCAGGCCAGGCTGACTATCTGCACAAGGATTCGGGCGGTCAGTTTTTAGGGAAGCGGCCTCTTAAAAAGTCTGCCTAATATGCTGGCTGGAACAAAGACTAATTGAAGAGTGACTAAAATTTTTCAAGACTAGAGACCGCAAACCAGAAACAATAGTTATACTTCCCGATAAAGAGAACAAAGACCTGCTGAAGTGACTGCCCGAGCCCATGACGAGAATAAAGACCTACTGAAGAGACTGTCTAAGCCCATGACGAGAATAAAGACCTACTGAAGAGACTGTCTAAGCCCATGACGAGAATAAAGACCTACTGAAGAGACTGGCTGAGCCCATGACGAGAATAAAGACCTACTGAAGAGACTGCCTGAGCCCATGACGAGAATAAAGACTTACTGAAGTGACTGTCTGAGCCCATGACGAGAACAAAGACTTACTACACACGAGATTTAAACGCTTGCATGGCAATAGCTTCTCACAGTCATAGCGTAGTCTTTGTAGTCCAGCACGGGATCGATGACCTGGCGCAGTTCCAACCCGAGCACACCGCTCCACAGGCGCTCATAAAGAGATCGCAATTCCCTGTGCGCCCTTGGGCTGTTGTCGCAAAGCGATCGCAACTCTTTGGCAGTCGGCCACATGAGGCAGAAAATGACAATTGGGCTGCGTCACAACCTGCGGTGCCGAGCGGAGCGGCTTTTTGAATTAGCCAGCATTGTGAATTGAAAACTGCAAATGCGAATAGCTGTCTGCCACTCAGCTACCGCAGATTCCTACTGGCGTCACTCAGCTACCGCAGATTCCTACTGGCGTCACTCAGCTACCGCAGATTCCTACTGGCGTCACTCAGCTACCGCAGATTCCTACTGGCGTCACTCAGCTACCGCAGATTCCTACTAGCATCCCCCAGCCACCGCAGATAGACACTGGCAATCACTCAGCAACCGCAGATAAACACTGACAATCCCCCAGCCACCGCAGATAGACATTGGCAATCACTCAGCTACTGCAGATAGACACTGACAATCACTCAGCAACCGCAGATAGACACTGACAATCCCCCAGCCACCGCAGATAGACATTGGCAATCACTCAGCTACTGCAGATAGACACTGACAATCACTCAGCTACTACAGATAGACACTGACAATCATTAATTGCTTCATATGGACTTGAGAATCAAACAAAAAGCCAATGCAAAGAACAAAAGCTCAAATTTCTTCAGACTGAGCTCAGGCTCAGTAGGTTAACAATTTTTATTCCTCCAAAATATACACCAAAAAGTTCAATGAACGCCGTCCGGCAGTCTGCCAGCAAACTCGAAGCGGATAAATGAATTATAATTTTGGCAAAACAAATGCAAAAAGCACTAACATGAAGCAGCAACGCGTGAAATTAGCTAGGAGCTGCTATATAAAAGATAACAGACAAAAAACCTTAAACCAAGCAATCAAGCAGGAAAAGGTGTCAAAAACCCCATCAGCATTTTGTGAGGTCCACGCACCAAATTAGTTAGAAAGGAGAAGAGAAAATTATTATGATAGCCAGAACTACTTCTACCATTAAATTTTAACACTGACTATGATAAAAATATTTATATGAATCGAAATTATTTGAAACTGCTTTAAATCTAAGCCATTTTAAATAAAATTATGATGTCAATTTTTATTTAAAATAATTCATTTACTGCTCAAAAGCTTAAGTTATGCACAGTTGTTAAAAAAATTGCAATACAACAGAACACTTTGGCAGCAACCTTTAAAACTTTAAACTTCAAGAATAATAGGAAAAATAAGTTAAAATGGTTTTTTTTACAATTTAGGAAAATATAGGTCTGCTTGACAGGTAAACTGCTTGACACCTGATCGGGGATAGAATTAGTGACAGTCCTGTAATTTCTTTTCATTTATAAACAGTAAATGACTATGGAGTTATAAAAACATTGTAGATCCAAATTACCAGACAAAAAATAAAGCTTTCAATGACTGCCATGTGTGACATATGATCAAGCAAAATGAACCATTAAGAAGTCAGTTATTAAAAATCGATTACTATATTACATAATGAGTGATTATTTAGGCAAAGAATCAATTGTAACAAGTATTAGGTACAATATTGATGTCCTTATTCCGAGTAATTTTATTGTCTTTTTGATAGCGCGTAAAAGGCACATGAAAAAATTGCCTAACTTTATTAATTTGTTGCTTAAACAAAATCAAAATTTAGAATTGGTCAGGACTTGGCTGACTGGAAGCAGTGTACATTGGGAGTGGGGTTGGGGTTCGGCCATGGTTGGAGGCAGTGTACATTGGGAGTGGGGTTGGGGTTCGGCCATGGCTGGAGGCAGTGTACATTGGGAGTGAAGTGGGGGTTCGGCTGGCTGGAGGCAGTGTACATTGGGAGTGAAGTGGGGGTTCGGCTGGCTGGAGGCAGTGTACATTGGGAGTGAAGTGGGGGTTCGGCTGGCTGGAGGCAGTGTACATTGGGAGTGAAGTGGGGTTCGGCTGGCTGGAGGCAGTGTACATTGGGAGTGGGGTGGGGGTTCGGCTGGCTGGAGGCAGTGTACATTAGGAGTGGGGTGGGGGTTCGGCTGGCTGGAGGCAGTGTACATTGGGAGTGGGGTGGGGGTTCGGCTGGCTGGAGGCAGCCGGAGAGTGAACAGAATTTGTCTAGATCATTGCTGTATTAATTAGTGTTTATTAATTGATGTTTTGCAATCAAGGAAGACGAGTATGTTCAAATGAAAATAAATAATTGTCCAAGATGTGAAAACTATTGAAGCAAACAAAAACACTCAGTCGACGTGCCGTTGCACACCACTGAATCGATTCCATTCACAAGACTGGCAGCACTGCCAGAGCTCTGCTGCAGCTTCAACAGTTTGAGCTTGCGTTTGGCTTCTTTTTTCTTTCGCTTTTTGTTGTCCAGCTCAGATTGGTTTTGGGCGGACAGCTGCAAAGAGAATTTTTTATCACATTTCTGAATTATAATTTTTACATTATATGCTACTAATCAACAGTAAACCTATAGCTAAAAAAACCCCACAATAACTTTGATCAAACCGTACTGTAAGTAGATCTCGCCATTAGTAATATTCCATGGAGAAAAAAATATATACCAGCCTAGAAATATTTTTAAATACATTTCCCAATCCTCCATAATGTCCATTTTTTTCATTCCTACTAATAGTAATTGGCAATATATTGGGGTTGCTTAGCCCAGTGGGTTATCACCGACGGCATTTATGCAAAGGTAAAGCAAAGTTGGTCGCGGATAGCTAATTCACTGAGTAAGTGGGTAAGGCATATTTCTATCGGTATATTCTATTTCCAGCATATACAAACATTTCCTATAACGCTATAATAGTGTTTGTTTGTCTACCAATAATAAATAAACAGACAAACCTGATCGCACAGGGACGAACTGGCCGAAGATTGACTGTCACTGACTTTCCGCTTCCTGCCGTTAATGGACACACCATTGGGAATCAGAGACTCCGATTTCTGTGGCGAGGAATTAGCGCTCCACGGAAGCGGGTCGGGGCGCCGCGGACTGGCAGACATCAATTGGCGCAGCTCTTTGTTAGGCTTGTTTCGCATCTGCTGACAGCCGGCTGCTGCTGCTGCCATGGCAACTTTGGTGCCGTGAGCTAGTTGCTGAATCGGTTGTGGCTTAGAGCTGGATAGGCTTAGCGGCCCGTTGACGGTTGTCTCAGCAGCAGATGTAGGTTTTGGTTTGGTATGCCCTGGGGATAGCGGACCGTTGCCTGTTACCATGGCAACCGCATTGGCAGATCCTGATCTGGGTTTGGCATGCGCTTGGCTTTGAGGCCCGTTACTAAGTTTTGGTTGCGACATAGTACTCGACAAGCTTTGTGGACCGTTACCGGTTACCATGGCAACCGAATTTGAGGGCGCCTGCTTGTGCTTAGCCTGCGACAGGCCTACAGGACCATTGCCAGTTACCATGGCAAGCGAGTTAGAGGCGCCTGCTTGTGCTTAGCCTGCGACAGGCCTACAGGACCATTGCCAGTTACCATGGCAACCGAGTTGGAGGGCGCCTGCTTGTGCTTAGCCTGCGACAGGCCTACAGGACCGTTACCGGTTACCATGGCAACCAAGCTAGATGTCTGATGTTTCTTCGTCTGTGACAGACCTGAAGGACCGTTGCCGGTTACCATGGCAACCGAGTTGGAGGGTGTGAGATCGTACTTGGCGCGCTTTGGAGAAAATGAATCATTTCCTGTTGCCATAGCAACCGAGTTGGCAGATTCCAGTTTTGGCTTGACAAGCGATTGGCTTTTAGTAACGCCGCCAGTCGCCATGGCAACCGGCGAGGATAGAGAATTAGCGTCTCCAACAGACAGGTTACTGGAAGCCGCAGCGGAAGCAACGGTGGACGACTCAATCAGGGGACTCAAATCGGTCCGTTTGTACAGCAGAATATAGGGGCAAGACTGCAGTACACGCGACTCGTTGATTCGATCGACGCAGGAATCATTTAACGACCACCAGGCGTTGCCGCGTTTAGCGTAACAATAATAATGCCCGAACTTGGTGCTGGAGCCCTGGTGAATAACCAACGCGTAAAGTTCGTAGTGCACAGGGCGGCCAGGCTTGGACATGTACGGCCTGAGATCGATGCTGAGGGGGAACTGCACGAACCGGCTGATCTTGTTGCTATGGCCCCACTGGAATCGGTTCAGCTGCACTGTTAATATTGGCGGGCCAGACGCAATGCTGAAACTTTTCTTAGCGGTCACTTTAGTCCGGCATTTCTCGCATTTATAAGCGTTGGAATCTTTGAGCAGATCCGGGGACACGAATTTGCGCAGACAGTCAGCCAGGCTGGAGCTGTACTGGATGCACAGGCTGAGGTCCATGAAGTCTTCAAATGTGCGCGACTCTGTGCCGCACCTGGTGCACAGCACCGAGGACTTCAGCCGGCCGCCAAACAGCACCCGGATCGGACCAGCTGGCGAGCCGGCTGATCGGCGCTTATCCCCGCCGCAATTGCGCTCCATATAGTCTAGCAGGCAGCGCATGAATTCGTGCGCGTCCTCTTGCCGATTTGGGCGCAAAGTTGGCGACACGGTGGTCACTCTGGCCATGAATGCGCGAGGATAGACGGCGCCGCTGCCACTTGGTCGCTGGGCATAGGCGGCCAGCTCGCAGACTGCGCACCAGCGAGCTGGCTGATGCTGCCGCTGCTGGTGTCCCGGATGTTGCCGTTGCCCATGCTGGTTAAACAGGCCGCGATTGTCCACCTGACGACAGGCCGATACGGTCCGGTGCTCGCAGGCAAAGTTGACAAACGGAGCGGTGTGAATGAGCGCCTGCAGCACTGAGATCATGTAGCAATAGTTGCCCTCGTTGGCGAATCCGCAGGGCTGGCCATGGTAGGGCCGGTCGAGCTGCACAGAAGCAAAACTGAACTGCGGCTTCTTGGCGTCCGACTTCTGCACTGGCTGTGCTAGCTTCTTAGGAGCCTCGCTAACAGCCTGGCAATCTTTGCTGCTCAGTAGTTGAGCAGGCGGCACAGCAGGAACAGCTGCAGTAGTCAGTATTGTAGCGCCAAGCTGTTTTAGTTTCTCAAGCACCTTAGCATCCCAGTTGCCAGGCGATGGAACAAACTCTAGCCGCTGCTCTAGCAGGTGGCCAATCAGCGGGTTTCGAACTCGGGAGGTGCTTGGGCCGCTGATTGAGCCATTACTGCAGCCAGCCCTGCGCAGTGAGTCCTGCACAGCAGTGAGCAGACACACTCCTCCCTCTGTAGTCTGGTTACTAAGCTGTATCATCAAAGTTTTTAGGCAAAAGCTAATTATGTATAGAATCTATTGTACTAATAATAATCTATAAAAATTGAACTGAAAGCATAGCATTGTACTAGCTTTCTCTACCTATAAAAATGAAAACTCTGTGTGTCTGTGGACAAATTTGTTCGCTATGGACTCCCAAACCGCTCAACCAAATTACACCACATTTTGCACCCATCCTAAACTCACTACGGAGAATATCTTAGGCTACCTTTAAACTTACCTAAAAGTGCAAAAAACTGCTCAAAACAGGTTTTTTACTAAATCGTCAATATCATTGCTTCACTTTTACCAATCCTCTTCAAATTTGACACAAACAATCAACTACTTTGACACAATCGTGTACAATTTCGAGTCTCAAACTTAATTCTGAATGGCGCCATTCACTTTTAAAGTTAGTCTGTTTTTTGTCATCGAGACAGCCACCCCAACCTCCGCCTGTCTCCTTCCCTTATCTGGCCAGAATAAAGGCTAAATGCTTCTTCATCTAATTAGTACTACTACTACTTCCATATTCTTTGGGTGGACATTTCTGCAACTTACTTATGGTCCACCACAATAATGGTGGCCAGATTGGCTAGCAGTTGTGCGTGTATGAGAGATGATAAATAGGAGCATGCTTGGGCGCAACCTAGGGATTCACCTGGCCGTTTCTATTGGCACACACACATGTAAGTCACTATTGGACGGAATAATAGTCACGTGACTGCTCTCAGCCAATAGCAACTTACATGTGTGTTGCCAATAGAAATGGCTGGGTGAATCCCAAGGTTGTGCATGTATGAATAGGAGAGTAGAGATTAGATAAGAGAGGAGAATAGAGAGAAGGTAGGAAAGAGTAGTTTAGAGAGACAAGAGACAATAGAAGAGTAGAGAGAAGATAAGAGGAGAGAAGAGATGAGAAGAAAAAGAAAAAAAGGAATTAGAAGAGATAAGAAAGCAGTAATAAAAGAAGAGAAAAGAGATCAGAGATCAGAGACAAGATAGAGAGAAGGGAAGAAGAGAGGAAAGAGAAAATAATCAAGAAATAAGAGATAAAAGATGAGAGATAAGAAAGGTTTCAAAGGACCTAAGGGATAGAGAGAGAAGCAAAAGCCAAAGATCAGAGTTTGTCAATGCATGCTTTAGATAGAAATTGCCTATCATAAATCATTCAAGTTTCAACCAACTAACAAGATCAATGCTAATCTCAAACTTTAATTTAATACAAATTTACTTCTATTATATTTATATTTATCTTTACTAATAGCAAGTATTTGTTTGATTATGACTTATAAAATATATATGCAAAAGAATATATGCAAGAATATATTCAAAAATATAAGAATATTTTTCTTATATATATATGCAAATATATATATAAGAATATATGCAAAAATAGAATATATGCAAAAATAGTTCTAAGGATTAGAATTCAATGGGTTCAAAATCTGTAAGTTTTAATAACAATAGCTTATAGCTTTATAAACCATAAGTTATAAGTCTTGTCTTAATAGGTATATTTTTAATTAAAATATCTTAATAAGCTTTTTGCTGCTTTTATGCTACAAGAACAAATCTAAAAAAATATTTAATCTTAATAAATATACTAATAAATAAAAAAACTTTGATTTTATATATATTTATAATTATATGCTTATAGTTATAAGACTAAAGAGTAGGCCTAGGATAGACCTTATTAACCCTCAAAGACCTAAGCAAGTCCTTTGGCACTGATTAGGGATGCCAAAAACCATCAATTTTGTGGAACTGGTTAATTGGTTTTACCTGGTTTTTGGCCAAAACAGGTTTTAAAACCAGTTTATACTAGTTTTTGCTGCCAAACAACTCAAAAAGGTCATTTAGCATGCTTGCACCATAAAAATATGCTTGAAATTGATTTTGTATCATATTTTCTTTTTTTAGCATACTTGTCTATCACCAAATGAAGGATGCATTCAATTTATTATTCATTTTTGATTGGAAATTTTGTTAAGGTTGGCAGTTTTTTTCCTATGCAAACAGATAAAATGGGATAATAGGCCCTAATTGGAAAAAGTAAATTAGTGCATTAATACACATGCTTTGCTTTCTTGATTTATCTTATTATCTCATTATCAATAGAAATTATACTGTTTAAAGGCCATATAAATAATATTATAATGAATTTGCTTAAAAAATTAGAAAATTTACTTTTAAGTTTTCAACAACATGTAGTATGCTATACACAACACAGACTTAATAGTTCATAGTCAGTTCAAGTATCAAATCAGAATCTAACCATATAACAAAATTATATTTAATAATGACAATAAGTAATAGTTAATAATTTGATATTAAAATAGATATATTTCATATTGCTTTGTTCATTTGATTGATATGATTATTAGATTAGGTCTTATTCCTTTTTATATTACATATTTTATCTACAAATTGTGATTTGTATTGTAATCTATAAATCGTAAATTAGGGTTGAATACAAATCTATATATAGAAATAGTTTGTTTTAATTACAACATGCAATATAATGATACAAAAACATAAAAAATAAGTGAAAAAATCAGACCAAAACCAAACCTGGTTTTTTGTGGGGCCAAAACTGGGGCCAAAACTGGTTTTTCGGTTAACTAGTTAATAGAATAATCAGAATTGGCATCCCTAGCATTGGCTTTATATATTCATAGGCCTACTTTTAAATTAAATTAAAAAAATTCTATAGGGATAGGCCCTATTTCATTATTAGATTACCTATTTTATACTATAGGGCCAATATATTACTGTTTTTAAGACTTGTCAATAGTTTAACCTTGCACAAATCTTAATAATTAGGCCTAATTTACTAGGCCTAGTTTATACTTTAATAAGCTTGTTATATTTTGTTTGTTTAATTATTTTTATAATTAATTAATTATATAATGTTACTAATTACTATAATATTATGATTAGAATTCCAACCTTTATTAGGTATTTCTTGTACTCTAGTCTCTAGGATATGATATTTAGGATCCTAAATTTGAATTATAGGTTTAAATATTCAGTAAAAAAACTTTAGTTAATATATTTATACAGTCGCGTAGAATAGGTTTACATTAACTTGTTTTCGAGGTATGAGAGCGAGAGGTCGGGGCCCTTTACAACATGTTCAAATATAAATGTTCAAATATAAAAGAAGCAGGCAGGCCTCGTGACTACAAGAAAATATTTTTGAATACTAAAAACATTTTTTGGTATAACAATAATTATGTATAAAAAGTTCATAATAAAATACAATTAATACATTTAAGGCTTAAAACAACAGCGCACTTTTAAATAGCTATATGTTCGTAGGGTTATTTGATAATGGAAGACTGTACTCGTAATAGGTACAAAAGGGCGACTAAAGTGCGGACTAAGGGCGCTGACTCTCTTCAACTTGTTTAACTTTCAATATCTGTATATAATGTAAATACGAGCTCGTATGTACCATTTATCACAATTCAAAATTCACAGTTCGCGTATTATAAGTAATCACCGCCCACACAGCCCCATACAGTTTAGATTAGTAGGATCAATCACAAAAAAATCAAAACCGACCGCATCAAGCTATCATGCAGCAACTGATATTTGAGAAACCAGTGCGACTACGCTAGGAGGGGTGCGCAAAAAGTTGTGGCAACTGCAGCTCATAACTTTCTAAATAAATGTTTATAAATGCAACCGTTTTTTATTCCCATGAAAATGAGTAAATTTTGCGTTTGTTCATAATTTTTCAGCTCATTGCACGGATTTTTTCGTTTTCTAGAGCATTTTGATTAACGTACAGTCTCGTTTTCAGCCTTCAAATGGAAAATATCACTGCTGATCTGTGGAGATTTTATGTTTTCAAGCGATCGCAAGCTTGGAGAAAACGCCACCAAAATGCCGAGCTAGTCCAAAGTTGTAGCAGATCAGGCCCCAGCTTCATACCGCACCGTCGACCGTAGGATTGAATTGGTCAGTGCTGTTCGACGCTCCATAACCTACAGCTGTCGTTCTGGGAGGCCAATCATTGATCGAGCAGCAGAACATGTACATGTAGATGTGCGACAGCTGGTGGACAAAGATCGCAACAATATCACCGTTGCACTTACTTAGCCAGACAATCGGCATTTCTGATGGCAGTGTCCGAACCATCCTGCATGACCATCTTGGCCTCCACAAGGTCACAGCCCGTTGGGTGCCTCATGCACTCAGAGCAGAGCAAAAGCAGGAGAGGGTTCGATGCAGCTGATGAGGACGCATCTTTTTGCAATCTTAAAACCGCACATTTCGCTTCGATCGATGCGCTTTTCCCCTACTGTCAGTAGGCTAGCTTAGGAATCTCTCTCCATTCTCTCATCCAGGCTAAGTTCTACACTAATTTATGCCATCACTATTAATTATGATGAATACTTAATGTACTTCTCTTAGGATTCTAATTTTGGATTGTTTACGCATCTTTGAAGGTCAGACTGTCTGGGTTTGAGACGACGGATTGACCTCTAGCAGTCTAGACGGGCGACACTAAGTCTGGAAGGAATGGTTTCAACCCCATTCTGACCCCCAGATTTGCGGCTTTTTCACTGTTTTCAGTGATTTATGGCGGTCTAGCTGTCACTTTTGGCTCCAGCCTGTCTGGGTCAAAGAGGTCTTTCCAGCTTTCTCCCCACTCGCTCTGTTACTTTTTCTTTTAATTTATGGGTGTTTTGCTGTCACTTTTGGCGCCAGGATGTCTAGACAAGTGACTTTTATTATGTTTTGCGCATGATTTATGACCGCACCTGTCATCTTCCCTGGGGTCTGAAGGCCACCTGGTAGGGTGGGTTTTGGGGTCTTGAGCTCAGCCAATCAGAGTCGACCTGACTGCCCCCGGCTCGACCAATCAGAAAATTCGGCGCCTATTTTAACAAAAGCTCTCAGCCAATCAGAAAATTCGGCGCGCGTTATAACAAATCGGCCGCATGAGAGCTATAAAAGGCGGCAACTCGACCCGCGCTCGAAAAGGCCGGTTTGGACCTCCCTTTTTGCACGGTCCTAACCCCGTCTTAGACGGCCCTTCGGCATCTGCTGCGTCTTCGACGTCTGGCCCCCTTCCCCTGGCCGTTCCGGCTTCAGCAGCTAAGTTTCCCCTGAGAAGCATCATCGATATTTCCCGGCAGTGATCTAAGAGCAGCAACGACAACCGGCAGGTGAAGAGTACCGGCGGCACTCGTCAGTTAAGCATCCCATCCGAGCGCTGCGGTCTCTGTGGATTCCTTGGCTACCGGCAGATAGGTCCTCTGATTGGTTTGGTGAGAGGCTTTCTTGACCTGCTTAACTGGGTGCGCCCTTTGTCTGACCCCTTCCTAGATAGTCTGATAGGATTTGCACTTTTGCTTACTTGCTTTTGTATACCAAACTCGAGGCAGAAGTGTCAGTTAATATTAAAAGTAGCCATTCGCTCTAACTCAATCTAAAGTGTCTAGGTTTGCGGATTAAGTGAGAAAGTTAAATCTGGAAGCTAAAGACTTAATGTTTTCTTTCTTTTTCGCAATGCCAGCTGAGATGAGTGGCTAGATCTAGGGGCAGAGGTCACAGTGGACCGGAAGCGGCGCAGTTCCCAGTCAATCAGTCGTTCTCAGAAATCATGATAAGCATGCGAATTAAGTGCCAGACTGGCGCTTTCGCGTGGTCGCAGGCAGCTAAGCGGCTAAAACGAGATAAATATTAGTCAGAAGGTCTCCAAAAGTAACAATACATCTACATCATCCCTATCTGTCGACGTGTTAACACATTTAGTGCCAAAAGCGTGCAGTTGCGTGTACTTATACATGTACTTCTGGGAATTTGGTAATGAAATAGTACATTTAGTAGTGTATGAAGGCTCGCCAGGGCAAGAACCCCCTGCAGAAGTCCTCTCTGTCCCTGCATGGCCAATGCGATCTTAGTGCCAGCAGCGTCCCTTCTATTCGGCTATGACTTCGAGATTTAGACAGCTAAAAGGCACTAGATGGCAGGTAACTGCAGTGCCCCTCTAGTCGCAAGTCCGATTTTGATAGCTCCGGTTTGGTGAGCCGGGGCGCACGGACTGGTGGCAGCGGGTTAGTTAATCTGCGGATTGGCTAATCTCTACCTTTCAAATTCTCCCTGCTTGTCTCTCGCTGTCTTCTCTTAGCTATAGGACCTTGCTGCTCGCCCACAGTCTAGCTACCATGGGGCTGACCATCTGACAGGAGTGAGAGGCCAGAGCTCTTAGTGATTCATTTCTGAGTTCTGAGGCCCGAAGCTGTAGGCTTTTTGAGGCCCGAAGTCTGTCCATTTGGTTATAATGCCAAATGGACAGAACATGAATGCCACATTCTATACTGCCCCCAAAGCAAAGCGTGTCAACTGCATCACGCGTTCGCAGGCGGCTCTTTTTATTTTTTCCTTTAGACGAGAGGAGGCAGCAGTTTTTCCGCTGCGACGTAAGCACTTTTCCAGTGCTTACTGGCCAGGTCTTGTTATAGTCGTGGCTTTAGTCATGGAAAAGCAGCCAACCTTGGCAGAATTCACTTGCACCACGTCAACGCCTCCAGCCACACTGCGGCCATGACAACGAGCTTTTTGGCCGATAGCTAGTTGCCAAAACTTTTTGCGCACCCCTCGTTACATGTGCATGCATCATGATGCGAATTCGCAATGCTGGATCATTCATATTGATGGGTTTCGGCCTTTTCGGCTCCTTTGTGGAAGCCTTCGGGCCTCAGGTCTCAGAAATAAATCAATTAGAGTCCTGGCCCCCCACTCCTGTCAGATGGTCAGCCCCATGGTAGCTTGATCTGTGGCAAGCAGTCTAGGTCCTATAGCTAAGAGAGGGACAGCGAGAGACAAGCAGGGAGAACTTTGAAGGTAGAGATCAGCTAATCCGCAGATTAACTAACCCGCCGCCACCAGCCCGTGCGTTCTGGCTCACCAAACCGGAACTTTCGAAATCGGGCTTCCGACTAGAGGGGGCTTAGCACTTACCTGCCAACTAGTGCCTTTTAGTTGTCAATCTCGAAGTCATAGCCGATGATAAGGGACACTGCTGGGACTTGATCGCATTGGCCATGCAGGTACAGAGGGGACTTGTGCAGGGGATTCTTGCAGTGGCGAGACTATGGGGTAGCTACATGTACTATACATAGCTAAATACGAGGAATTGTACTTTTGGCCCTCAACGCGCCAACTAGCCTCTCATAGCGCTGATGATAGACTAACTCGAACTTCAGAGGCCGCATGATTCATTACCCGAGCCGCTTGGTGGACCTAGAGTGCACAGAGTACATCTCTAGCGCCGATTTTGCACTATTGGCAATTTTGCTAACTGATTTGATAGATTGATCGACTGAGGACTGCCTTGCCATTGGTCCACTGTGACCGGCGCCTACTAGCTTAGCTACTCATCTGAGCCATAGACGAACAAAGAAATAAAAACGATAAAATAACTGTCAGACTTAACCTTCTCACTAAATCCCTTCACACTTCAGATTGATTTGGAGTTTCAGACTACTAACAGTATTATTGAATGATTTCTGCCTCAATAACAGCACTACTGAAAAAAGTGAGCAAAAGTGTGCGCCTAATCCAGCTACTGAAATAGGGTACAGATAAGGAATCACCCAATCAAGCAAGTCTAGGTAGCCTCTCACCCAACCAATCAGAAACTCAACAGCCGGAGACCAGGTAATCCACAGTGACCGAATCGGCTTAGTGCTTCGCAGCTGTAGACCCGGGATGATGCTGATGTCACAATCTTCGCAGATAGCTAGCAGGTGATGATGATCTTAACCTTGATGTTCGCTGCTGACGACCAGGGGAATTCGTCCTTGATGGTGACGGGGGAAGTTGCGATCCGGGGATCAAGAGACGACGGTCGAGCTCCGGGAGGTCTAAGTTAGGCCAAGGTCCCAGGAGGTTGAGGTCCGAGCGGGCCAAAAACACCGATTTAAATAGCCGCCAACTGGACCGCAATTTGTTATAATGGAACGCCTCGACGCTGATTGGCTGAGCCGATTTGTTATAACTGACGTCGAATTTTCTGATTGGCTGAGCTTGTTGCCACCCAAACTCACGTGACCAGAAGATCCTATCAGTTCCCTCGGGGCCATAAAAATACGCCAGGTGCAGTCATAACTCACTCAAAATCGCTACATAATGATTTATGACCTTTCGCGTAGGAATGACAAAAATCAATGAAAAATATGCATTAGAAAGCTCTTATTAAGTAGAAAGTGAAGATAATGAAGAGAAATCGCTAGTCGCTAATCCCAAAGTACTTTTAGGGGTAAAACGCATAGCTGTCAAAGCTGTCAAACGCTTGAGTGAACACGAACAATAGGCCCTGATCTCATAAATCTGATGGCCTGTCAAAAATGATGAGGAAAAGCTATCGCCCGCATCCTCTCAGACCATTTGGCGCCAGCCTCAACACTGAGTGAGGCGCAGGTGGCTGTCAGACCAGCTCAAAAGCAATGATTTATGACCCCAAAAGCAGCAAAAAACCGCGCCTATGTTATTATAACTACAAGTTATGGCAGATTCATATAGCTACAAAAGTCCTACTAGTATGAATTCTAGAAAAATTACAAAAAAGGAGAAAAATGCCCATAGCCTGCTGTTAGTAGGCTAGCCAGTTTCGAGCCCATGTGCGAGCGTGAGTTTGGTGTCTTTTCATTATACAAGCGTATAACATACTGCATCGTACATCATGTACATCGTACCATTCTGAATTTACCCAGTTTGTTGTTCCATGATGCCATTATAATTAGATACAGGTACAGATCATCAGCTTCGGCAGTATACATGTGTACCGTACAGGTCCTTATATGTAGCCTACATGTACATGTAGTAATAATATCCTAGCTATTTGTAATATTTGAATTTGCATTTTCAAAACTAAAACAAAGAGTGAGTAGGTCCAGGGTCTTACTAACACTAAAGGCTTGATTTTAACAGATAAGTGGGACCTACAGTTACACATGTAATTGAATTTTATATCGTACATGTGTAAGCCAATTAAATTTTGTATATTCATTGTGGGTGATGCAAAACTTCTTTTTTTTGAAGTGTTTGCAAGGCTTTTTTACCCATATTATACAGGTACAGGCATATAGTGTGTCGGAAGTTTTTGCGTTTGACAGTCGGAAATTTCTTTGCATGAAATTCGTAGCTGCAATAAATCATATGATTCATTGCAACAGATAAAATAATTTGCGTTCAGAGAGCAATATCGCTTGATTGCCTAGTATAGGTCTTGCCTAGCTCGTATGGTCGATGGGCTGACTGCAGTATGTAGAGGTCAAAACATCTGCAGATCGGGGGCGGCTGTGCATGCGCTTACGCATTCGGATGGGGCCATATAAACAAATGACGCCACACAGTTTCGATCCCGCGCCCGCTCAGATCTTTCTTAGGATTGGCGGCGCAGACGCCACTGGGATGGTAGGGAAAGGAAAGCTTGGGCGTTAGCTATATAGCCTAGCTGACGTATTTCTGGCAGGCCAACAGGCACAGATAAAGTAACGGCAATCTTTACGTGTATATATTGACCGATAGTCCAAAGCTGCACTCGCTCCCGACCTCCACAGTAGTGGCTTGGCGTTACGCTTTCCACTGCATCGAAAATCCAGGAACAATTCCAGGACCAGAAATATGAAAACTGCATTTGCGCCGGCAGCTGCCGCAGCCGCATCGACGTCAATACGATTGACGCAGCTAGTCGTAGCCCTAATGCTCATCGTCTGCTGTTGCCTGACCTCTGCAGCCGCGGACGGCGCTTACGCCTATGACTCTTACGTTACCTACGGCGAGTGGAACGCCTGGGGCTTCTGCACCAACAAGTGCAAGCAGTACAGGCGCCGGACCTGCGAATCGAAAAACTTTCTCTGGCCTTGCAATAACATCTTCCAGCAGCAGGACTGCTTCACCGGGGACTGCCTGATCAACATCAATCTGACCACTGTGGAATGCGGCCAACGGCGCGACCCCGTGGTGCAGAGAATCTTCGGCGGAGTGGAGTCGCAGCCACACAGCTGGCCTTGGCACGTGAGTCCGCCCCACCCCTTTGATCTCCCCACTAGACTCGCATTGTTTTGAGAGAAGCCACGATTAATAGTACAAAAAATTCGAAACTCACCTTTGAGCCGTATAAAAATGCATAAAGCTAAGATTGCAGATTGTAGTTGCAGCTTCTATAGCGCCGCAGGCCCTCATTTTAGCGCCGCAGGCACTCATTTTAGCGCCGCAGGCACTCATTTTAGCGCCGCAGGCACTTATTTTAGCGCCGCAGGCACTCATTTTAGCGCCGCAGACACTCATTTTAGCGCCGCAGGCACTTATTTTAGCGCCGCAGACACTCATTTTAGCGCCGCAGGCACTTATTTTAGCGCCGCAGACACTCATTTTAGCGCCGCAGGCACTTATTTTAGCGCCGCAGACACTCATTTTAGCGCCGCAGGCACTCATTTTAGCGCCGCAGGCACTCATTTTAGCGCCGCAGGCACTCATTTTAGCGCCGCAGGCACTCATTTTAGCGCCGCAGGCACTTATTTTAGCGCCGCAGACACTCATTTTAGCGCCGCATGCACTCATTTTAGCGCCGCAGGCACTCATTTTAGCGCCGCAGGCACTCATTTTAGCGCCGCAGGCACTTATTTTAGCGCCGCAGGCACTCATCAGCCGACCCGCAGTCAGCGAGGCGGCAAGCCATCATGCCCAGTTCGCTGACTCCGCATGCTAGAAAGCATGTGAGGAGAGAGGAGAGAAGAGAGGAGAGACAGTTCCATCCAACCACAATGGCACACCCACCCCGCAGGTCAGACTGGTGCGCAACCGTCGCAACCGTCGCTACGGCGGTGTCCAGCAGATCTGCGGCGGCACCCTGATCCATCCGCAGTTCGTGCTGACCGCCAGGCACTGCGTCGTTGGCAATCACAGGTTGCGTCAAGTGTACGCAGTGGTTGGCGACCACGACACGCGTGAAAAACACCCGAACGAGCAGACACGGCGGGTGGTGAAGATCCGCACACATCCGGGCATCCGGGCCGGCAACCTGGAGTACGACGTGGCCCTGCTGAAGCTGGACTGGCCGGTGACGCTCGGCAATCACGTCAAGCTTGCCTGCCTGCCGCCGGAGCGCCATCGGGTGTCGGAGCTCCCCACCAACACGATGTGCACCGCCATCGGTTTCGGTCGGCAAGGCCGCAAAGCCGAAGACGGTCCGATGTCGCCGACGCTGCGGGAGGCCCGGCTGTACCTGACTGACAACAGCCGCTGTCAGGAGGAGTACGCCAGGACCAGCGTCCGCATCAACCCGCTGACTCACGTGTGCGCCTCAGCCTCCGGCAGCGACACCTGCTCCGGCGACAGCGGCGGCGGCCTGTTCTGCTCAGACAAGCCGGCTGGCACACCCGACGGCGCCGAGCGCTGGTACCTGTACGGCATCACCAGCTTCGGGCACCCGCGCGGCTGCGGCTATCACAGCGGAGTGTTCCAGCGCGTCAGCGTGCTGTTCGACTGGCTGAAGAACTCCATCCAAGCCGACCTGCGCGATGGCTTTCTTAGAAATTGAATGCCACCCAGTTCTGCCTCAGTATTCAGTCTGAAAGACTCAGCACAGCTGAAGTAGTGGTCCCACAGCGACTCCACAGCAAGGAGAAAAAGTTCTGCTGCTTGCGATAAAAAACATTATTTTAAAAGCCAGAATTCGAAGCCACACTGCAGTCCCCCCCCCCCTGCATGGCGCGTGTACAAACATTTTACCATTTTGAAAAGTTAATTGTCTCTACTAAATAAAAATATCAGCTCGGAATTATTAGCTAATGAGCATTTGCTCAATCCATTGCAGCGACTCAAGCGATTTTTTATTACCAACTTATTTAGTATTGGTAGTTATTAGAGATGCTGGCGCCCCTGGTGCTGGTGCCCCTGGTGCTGGCGCCCCCCTCAACTGAAATGGCGCCACCTTAACTGAAATGGCGCCACCTTAACTGAAATGGCGCCACCTTAACTGAAATGGCACCACCTCAACTGAAATGGCACCACCTCAACTGAAATGGCACCACCTCAACTGAAATGGCGCCACCTCAACTGTAATGGCGCCACCTTAACTGAAATGACGCCACCTTAACTGAAATGACGCCACCTTAACTGAAATGGCGCCACCTTAACTGAAATGGCGCCACCTTAACTGAAATGGCACCACCTTAACTGAAATGGCGCCCCATCAACTGAAATGGCGCCACCTCAACTTAAATGGCGCCACCTCAACTGAAATAGCGCCACCTTAACTGAAATGGCGCCACCTCAACTGAAATAGCGCCACCTTAACTGAAATGGCGCCACCTCAACTGAAATGGCGCCACCTTAACTGAAAGGGCACCACCTTAACTGAAAGGGCACCACCTCAACTGAAATGGCACCACCTTAACTGAAATGGCGCCACCTCAACTGAAATGGCGCCACCTTAACTGAAAGGGCACCACCTTAACTGAAAGGGCACCACCTCAACTGAAATGGCACCACCTTAACTGAAATGGCACCACCTCAACTGAAATGGCACCACCTCAACTGAAATGGCACCACCTCAACTGAAATGGCACCACCTTAACTGAAAGGGCACCACCTTAACTGAAATGGCGCCTCTCTCAAACTGAAATGGCGCCACCTCAACTTAAATGGCGCCACCTCAACTGAAATAGCGCCACCTTAACTGAAATGGCGCCACCTCAATTAAAATGGCGCCACCTTAACTGAAATGGCACCACCTTAACTGAAATGGCGCCACCTTAACTGAAATGGCGCCTCTCTCAAACTGAAATGGCACCACCTTAACTGAAATGGCGCCACCTTAACTGAAATGGCGCCACCTTAACTGAAATGGCGCCACCTTAACTGAAATGACGCCACCTTAACTGAAATGGCGCCACCTTAACTGAAATGGCACCACCTTAACTGAAATGGCACCACCTTAACTGAAATGGCACCACCTCAACTAAAATGGCACCACCTCAACTGAAATGGCACCACCTCAACTGAAATGGCACCACCTCAACTGAAATGGCACCACCTCAACTAAAATGGCACCACCTCAACTGTAATGGCACCACCTCAACTGAAATGGCACCACCTCAACTGAAATGGCACCACCTTAACTGAAATGGCACCACCTCAACTGAAATGGCACCACCTCAACTGAAATGGCACCACCTCAACTGAAATGGCACCACCTCAACTGAAATGGCACCACCTCAACTAAAATGGCACCACCTCAACTGTAATGGCACCACCTCAACTGAAATGGCACCACCTCAACTGAAATGGCACCACCTCAACTGAAATGGCACCACCTCAACTGAAATGGCACCACCTCAACTAAAATGGCACCACCTCAACTGAAATGGCACCACCTCAACTGAAATGGCACCACCTTAACTGAAATGGCACCACCTCAACTGAAATAGCGCCACCTTAACTGAAATGGCGCCACCTCAATTAAAATAGCGCCACCTTAACTGAAATGGCACCACCTTAACTGAAATGGCGCCACCTTAACTGAAATGGCGCCTCTCTCAAACTGAAATGGCACCACCTTAACTGAAATGGCGCCACCTTAACTGAAATGACGCCACCTTAACTGAAATGGCGCCACCTTAACTGAAATGGCGCCACCTTAACTGAAATGACGCCACCTTAACTGAAATGGCGCCACCTTAACTGAAATGGCACCACCTCAACTGAAATGGCACCACCTTAACTGAAATGGCACCACCTCAACTGAAATGGCACCACCTCAACTGAAATGGCACCACCTCAACTAAAATGGCACCACCTCAACTGTAATGGCACCACCTCAACTGAAATGGCACCACCTCAACTGAAATGGCACCACCTTAACTGAAATGGCACCACCTCAACTAAAATGGCACCACCTCAACTGAAATGGCACCACCTCAACTGAAATGGCACCACCTCAACTGAAATGGCACCACCTCAACTAAAATGGCACCACCTCAACTGTAATGGCACCACCTCAACTGAAATGGCACCACCTCAACTGAAATGGCACCACCTCAACTGAAATGGCACCACCTCAACTGAAATGGCACCACCTTAACTGAAATGGCACCACCTCAACTGAAATGGCACCACCTCAACTGAAATGGCACCACCTCAACTGAAATGGCACCACCTCAACTGAAATGGCACCACCTCAACTAAAATGGCACCACCTCAACTGTAATGGCACCACCTCAACTGAAATGGCACCACCTCAACTGAAATGGCACCACCTTAACTGAAATGGCACCACCTCAACTGAAATGGCACCACCTCAACTGAAATGGCACCACCTCAACTGAAATGGCACCACCTCAACTAAAATGGCACCACCTCAACTAAAATGGCACCACCTCAACTGTAATGGCACCACCTCAACTGAAATGGCACCACCTCAACTGAAATGGCACCACCTCAACTGAAATGGCACCACCTCAACTGAAATGGCGCCACCTTAACTGAAATGACGCCACCTTAACTGAAATGGCGCCACCTTAACTGAAATGGCGCCACCTTAACTGAAATGACGCCACCTTAACTGAAATGGCGCCACCTTAACTGAAATGGCACCACCTCAACTGAAATGGCACCACCTTAACTGAAATGGCACCACCTCAACTGAAATGGCACCACCTCAACTGAAATGGCACCACCTCAACTGAAATGGCACCACCTCAACTGAAATGGCACCACCTCAACTAAAATGGCACCACCTCAACTGTAATGGCACCACCTCAACTGAAATGGCACCACCTCAACTGAAATGGCACCACCTCAACTAAAATGGCACCACCTCAACTGTAATGGCACCACCTCAACTGAAATGGCACCACCTCAACTGAAATGGCACCACCTCAACTGAAATGGCACCACCTCAACTGAAATGGCACCACCTCAACTGAAATGGCACCACCTCAACTGAAATGGCACCACCTCAACTAAAATGGCACCACCTCAACTGAAATGGCACCACCTCAACTGAAATGGCACCACCTCAACTAAAATGGCACCACCTCAACTGTAATGGCACCACCTCAACTGAAATGGCACCACCTCAACTGAAATGGCACCACCTCAACTAAAATGGCACCACCTCAACTGTAATGGCACCAATAGCATCAGAAAAACCAATTTCACTATCAACTGAGAGTAGAAATGTAATGGCAGCTCAAAAAGCAAAACTTTAACGCCAGAAATGCGATGCGAACCAATTGTCAGACACTGCGCACTGCCGGGTTATGCCGAAAGCAACGCGCTTAATTTCCGCTCTAGTGCAGCAGAACGAAAGTTCTTAGCTAAGGCGGAATTTAATATCAAACTCTTTTCGAACCCAATGAACTGCAGATACGTGTGAAGGATTCACCTTTGCTGTTACTTAAAATAGCTAGCCCAGATGCAAAAGTACACCCATACCAAACTGACTCTGACGCACCACTTTTTCAACTGCCCCAAAAGAGGACATTCGAAAACATTTTGTCACGTGCCGCGTATATTTCTCCGTCTGGGAGATCCGGTGATAAGAATCGGGCGTAAAATAGTCATATCAAAAAATTCCAAGCTTGATTTTGTATTAAACAAAAACTGACTTCAGTATTATAAGAGCTCATTCCTGGTGCCCGCTCTGTAGCTGGAACCCCCTCTATAGCTGGTGCCCCATCTGTAGCTGGTGCCTCCCTCTGTAGCTGGTGCCCCATCTGTAGCTGGTGCCTCCCTCTGTAGCTGGTGCCCCATCTGTAGCTGGTGCCTCCCTCTGTAGCTGGTGCCCCATCTGTAGCTGGTGCCTCCCTCTGTAGCTGGTCCCCCTCTGTAGCTGGAATCCCCTTCGTAGCTGGCGCCCTCTTTGTATCTGGTACCCCCTCAGTAGATTTCAGATCCTATCATTTTAGCTCTCCTCGGCAGTTTCAGGGAGAGGGCTTTAAAGACTGCCCGAATCACAGTTTAACCGCATGCACGCCTTCAAAGGAGTAACATTTCTGACAAGAACTGTCTGAGGGATTTGGACAGCCTTCAGAGGCTAAGAATTCAACTTTAGCCATGCAGAGAGATGAGGGAGAGCCGTCACTCTTAAACTGCCGGCAACTAGCCGAAGCAAGCTGCCGCATTCCGCGGATCCGCTGCAACTGTGAAAATCAACAACTGTCTGTCTCGGCATTTACTTCGGCCGCTAATTTTAGAACTGCGCACTGAGAAAGATTCCAATTTCCTTTGCCACACTGGGACTGCCATTAGAGAAATTTGTTCCTCAACGAACTAACAGAAATTCACAGTTTAGTGCCTGAAAGTTTAGCATGTACATTAAGTCCTGCTGGATGCAGCGATATTTATCTGTAGCAGGGATGCGGGTAGGGCTTAGGTTAGGGGTAGGGTTTAGGTTAGGAAGTAGGGTTTAGGTTAGGAAGTAGGGTTTAGGTTAGAGGGTAGGGTTTAGGTTAGGAAGTAGGGTTTGGGTTAGGGGGTAGGGTTTAGGTTAGGGGGTAGGGTTTAGGTTAGGGGGTAGGGTTTAGGTTAGGGGTAGGGTTTAGGTTAGGGGGTAGGGTTTAGGTTAGGGGTAGGGTTTAGGTTAGGGGGTAGGGTTTAGGTTAGGGGGTAGGGTTTAGGTTAGGGGGTAGCGTTTAGGTTAGGGGGTAGGGTTTAGGTTAGGGGGTAGGGTTTAGGTTAGGGGGTAGGGTTTAGGTTAGGGGGTAGGGTTTAGGTTAGGGGGTAGGGTTTAGGTTAGGGGGTAGGGTTTAGGTTAGGGGGTAGCGTTTAGGTTAGGGGGTAGGGTTTAGGTTAGGGGGTAGGGTTTAGGTTAGGGGGTAGGGTTTAGATTAAAGGGTAGGGTTTAGGTTAGAGGGTTTAGGTTCGCAGTGAAACTGTGGCTGGCAGTCAAAAGCTGCAGAGCCCGGATGTTTAATGCCTAAATATATAAACACAAGAAATATCACTTTCTTAGAATCACATTTTTAATTTATCCAACCACGAATCCAGCAGAAATCTTTAGGGCCAACAGAATGAAGCAATCAGTTTATTATATAATTGAATCACGCCAAGAGAGCAGGACAATTACACGGACAGGGCAAGGCAAAAAGTCTCTCTATCAGGGGGACAGCTAGTGAGCCAACATGAAAAGCACAAGAGATCTCTACCAGCAGGCAATTAAAGCGAGTTAGATAAGCTGAGCAGACAGAGAACCGTAGCTAGAATATTGATTGCAGGTTGACAGGCGACACAACCAGAGAGAAACTGTGTCGGGAATGTGTCAATTGAAACACGCCAGTATTTCAACTGGATGGTTATGCCATGCAATTAGTTAAATTTTGATTTCACTCGATTACAAAGCTATTTAGTTTGCACAGCAAGAAAGTAGTAGTACAAGCACATTAGAGTTATAATTAACAGAATCCATAAAAAACTTAATCCATACTCAATTGATGAAGGCATGCTCTGTAGTATGAATATATGTTGTCAAGTATGCGAAAATAGGAGAGAATGAACGCCGGCTACACTACTGACAGTAGCCATTTACAGTTACATTAGTAGGCAGGCAAACACATGAAAAAAGTAATAAAATACGATAGGCAAAGCAGCGGAGAGCTGGCTCTCTGACATGCATATACATACTCTAAACAGACCCGCAAAACCCATTCACCACGGAAATCCGTTCCGGATAGACAGAATACCTGCAACTGTTCAGTTAGTCTAGTAGAACACAATATCAAATGACGCTGGAGGGCACAGATAAGAGGAAATGACACAGAGAGCAGGACGCCACTTTTCAATAAATTCAATGAAGCAAGTTTAAACAAAAAAACAAAACGAACTCAGAATTAATTTCTTTCATCTTAGCCACTGGGGTAAGAAATTCTGCTTCAAGGCAATCAGATATTACAACTTTTCACGAGTTCTTCTCGTAACAATACTGACATCAACTAGGAAAATGGTGACTAATAACTGTTACCATGGTTACGGAGATTGTAACCATAGATATCGGGATGGGACTGTTACCATGGTTACGGAGATTGTAACCATAGATATCGGGATGGGACTGTTACCATGGTTACGGAGATTGTAACCATGGATATGGGGATGGGACTGTTACCATGGTTACGGAGATTGTAACCATAGATATCGGGATGGGACTGTTACCATGGTTACGGAGATTGTAACCATGGATATGGGGATGGGACTGTTACCATGGTTACGGAGATTGTAACCATAGATATCGGGATGGGACTGTTACCATGGTTACGGAGATTGTAACCATGGATATGGGGATGGGACTGTTACCATGGTTACGGAGATTGTAACCATAGATATCGGGATGGGACTGTTACCATGGTTACGGAGATTGTAACCATGGATATGGGGATGGGACTGTTACCATGGTTACGGAGATTGTAACCATAGATATCGGGATGGGACTGTTACCATGGTTACGGAGATTGTAACCATGGATATGGGGATGGGACTGTTACCATGGTTACGGAGATTGTAACCATGGATATGGGGACTGTTACCATGGTTACAGAGCTTGTTACCATGGTTACAGAGCTTGTTACCATGGATATGAAGCTTGTTACCATGGATGAAGCTTGTTACCATGGATGAAGCTTGTCACCATGGATATGAAGCTTGTTACCATAGATATGAAGCTTGTTACCATAGATACAGGACTGTTACCATGGTTACGGAACTCATAACCATGAATTCGGGAACCATTACCTTGGTTACGGAGACTGTAGGTTACGGTTGAAATGTTCTCTTTTTACACGGATACCAGATTGTTACCATTGATACAGAAATAGTTGCCATGGATACGGCGACAATTATCACGGATACATAACCCGACAATTTGGAAGAAACTGAATTAAAAACTATTACGTTAGAATCAAGCCCCAAAAAGCCCCCTCCCTTAACCAGCAGAATCTCGGCTCCAAGGGAGAACTTACGCAACGAGACACACAGGATGTGGCACAACAGACTACTGATTAATAGACAAACAAGATTACTGAACACATTAGCAACTTGGTCACTGATCCATAAGGTTGAACATGCCGCCGGAGCCGGCAGCGCCGCCTTTGCCAGCCTGTTGCACCTGGCGCATCATGTTCTGCAGGCCAGCCATGCCGCCCATCTGGTGCAGGACCCGGGGATCCATCATCCGCGCCATCTGCTGGTTGAGCTTGGCCATCGAGGATGGATTAACATTTTTGCTCATATCTCCGCCTGGCCTGAACAAGCCTTTGATGCCGCCAACTTTGCGCACCATCTGGGCAAATTTTGTGTATTGAGTCAGCAGCTCTTGGACCTCGCGGTGGGAGACGCCGGCGCCTCGGGCTACCCGGTTAATCCGGCCGGGACACCGGGTGAACAGGCGGTTGCCTTCGTGTGAGTCCAGTTCCTGGTCTGACATGCTGTCCATGATGGTCATGAGGCGCTTGAGCCGGTTCTTGCTCTCCTGCGGTTGGAAATATGCGCTAGCATTCATTGTCTGCTTTGGATATTCTCTATCCCCTCAGAGATTAGATGCACTTGTCTGTCATGAGATTAGATTGGATGCACCTGTCTGTCATGAGATTAGATTGGATGCACTTGTCTATCATGAGATTAGATTCGATGCATCTGTCTGTCATGAGATTAGACGCACCTGTCTGTCATGAGATTAGATTGGATGCACTTGTCTATCATGAGATTAGATTCGATGCATCTGTCTGTCATGAGATTAGACGCACCTGTCTGTCATGATGAGATTAGATTGGATGCACTTGTCTATCATGAGATTAGATTCGATGCATCTGTCTGTCATGAGATTAGACGCACCTGTCTGTCATGAGATTAGATTGGATGCACCTGTCTGTCATGAGATTAGATTGGATGCACTTGTCTATCATGAGATTAGATTCGATGCATCTGTTGTGTGACTAGATTAGATGCACCTCTCTACATGTATATTAAGATGTGTAACCTTATAGTAAGGAAGATTCATTGCAGCTAATATCTGAGGATACTACTAACAATAGACATAAGTAGTGCTACCTGTGATTAGTAATAAAATATCGTATCGCACCTGCTCCGTGCCCTTAGTCATGAAGTCCTGACTGAAGCCAGGAATAGACGATAGAATCTGCGAGAACGGGCCCAGCTTCATGATGTTGGTGAACTGTTCGTACATGTCGCGCAGGGTGAAGTCCCCCTGCTTGAACTTTTTCATGAGCTCTTCGTTGTCGTCCAGCTTGAGTTCGCTCACCTGCGTACCAAATAGTTGGAATAGATCTGATATAGATGCTATGGATGGATGCTGTTCTAAGATCTGTTATGGAAGCTGTTCTAAGATCTGTTATGGAAGCTGTTCTAAGATCTGTTATGGAAGCTGTTCTAAGATCTGTTATGGAAGCTGTTCTAAGATCTGTTATGGAAGCTGTTCTAAGATCTGTTATGGAAGCTGTTCTAAGATCTGTTATGGAAGCTGTTCTAAGATCTGTTATGGAAGCTGTTCTAAGATCTGTTATGGAAGCTGTTCTAAGATCTGTTATGGAAGCTGTTCTAAGATCTGTTATGGAAGCTGTTCTAAGATCTGTTATGGAAGCTGTTCTAAGATCTGTTATGGAAGCTGTTCTAAGATCTGTTATGGAAGCTGTTCTAAGATCTGTTATGGAAGCTGTTCTAAGATCTGTTATGGAAGCTGTTCTAAGATCTGTTATGGAAGCTGTTCTAAGATCTGTTATGGAAGCTGTTCTAAGATCTGTTATGGAAGCTGTTCTAAGATCTGTTATGGAAGCTGTTCTAAGATCTGTTATGGAAGCTGTTCTAAGATCTGTTATGGAAGCTGTTCTAAGATCTGTTATGGAAGCTGTTCTAAGATCTGTTATGGAAGCTGTTTCAAGATCTGATATAGATGCTGACCTACGATCTGTTATGAATGCTGTTTTAATATCTGTTATAGAAGCTGTTCTAAGATCTGTTATAGAAGCTGTTGTAATATCTGTTATGGAAGCTGTTCTACGATGATATCTTAGTATTATTGCTATAGCTGTTATTGAAGCCCAGTCATTCAATGTGTTTCAATGGGTGTTTTATAAAAAATTCGCACCTTATCAATGAGGCCAGCCAGATCTCCCATGCCCAGCAGTTTCTGCACAAACGGCTGCACTTTAAACGGCTCAAAATCGTCAATATGCTCGCCAGTGCCGATAAATATAATTGGAGATTTAGTAGCAGCCACGGCGCTGAGTGCGCCGCCGCCTTTGGCGTGGCTGTCCAGCTTGGTGATGATCACGGCTCCGACATCGACTTTCTGCTTGAAGGCCAGGGCTTGGGCCTCGCAGGCCTGCCCGATTGTAGCGTCCATCACGAAGATCACGTTGTCGGGGCTGATGGCATTGGACACCTGCGGCGGGGCAGCGCTAACTCTTGGAGTCTACGACCATGAATGACTATGCATCTGAGTGAGAAGTCTCACACCTGAGAGAATCTGCACTGAAAGTCTCACACCTGAGAGAATCTGCACTGAAAGTCTCACACCTGAGTGAGAATCTACACTGATATTCTCACACCCGAGAGGGATTCTACACTGATAGTCTCACACCCGAGAGGGATTCTACACTGATAGTCTCACACCCGAGAGGGATTCTACACTGATATTCTCACACCCGAGAGGGATTCTACACTGATAGTCTCACACCCGAGAGGGATTCTATACTGATAGTCTCACACCTGAGTGAGAATCTACACTGATAGTCTCAATCATACCGGAGAGATTCTACACTGATAGTCTCACACCTGAGTGAGAATCTACACTGATAGTCTCAATCATACCGGAGAGATTCTACACTGATAGTCTCAATCATACCGGAGAGATTCTACACTGATAGTCCCACACCTGAGTGAGATTCTACACTGATAGTCCCACACCTGAGTGAGATTCTACACTGAAGTCTCACACCTGAGTGAGATTCTACACTGATAGTCCCACACCTGAGTGAGATTCTACACTGATAGTCCCACACCTGAGTGAGATTCTACACTGATAGTCCCACACCTGAGTGAGATTCTACACTGATAGTCTCATACCTGAGTGAGATTCTACACTGATAGTCCCACACCTGAGTGAGATTCTACACTGATAGTCTCACACCTGAGTGAGATTCTACACTGATAGTCTCACATCTAAATCATTCAAGAGGAAATCAACAGTCAGTTTTTATTAATCAGAAAATTTCGACAGCATAGCAACGAACCTGCAGCATCTCCTCAAACAACGAGTCCTCCTGTTTATGCCTGCCAGACGTGTCAACAATAATGATTTCGAATCCGTCCTCTTTGAATTTCTCTACACCCTCGCTAGCAATGACAACGGGATCTGTCTCTGTGTAGGAGCCATAGAACGGGATTCGAGCTTTTGTAGCATTCTGCTTGAACTGATCGTAGGCTCCGGCTCGGAATGTATCAGCGCAGATCATGCAAGTCTTCCAGTTCTTGCGCTGATAGTAGTGCGCTAGCTTTGTAACCGTGGTGGTCTTGCCGGAGCCCTGCAGTCCGACGAACATTATAATATTGGCTTGGCCCTTCGTTGGCTGCCAGGCCTTCACGCCTGAGTCTACCAGCTTGATGAGCTCCTGCGATGGTTCGGGTAAAATAGGTTGGCAACTATAATTAGTGTCTTAAAGTGTCTCGAATAAGTCAATTTGAGACTTAAAAGCTGCAGCAGCCTTTGTGTTTCTGGCTGAGTTATCTAGATGTGAATCTCAGTCTCACCTTCTCTTATGTCTGTGAGCCGCTACCCTCTTTTGTGTCTGTCTGTGAGCCGCTTCATCCGCCTTTGTGTCTGTCTGTGAGCCGCTACAACCTCCTTTGCGTCTTTCTGTGAGTCGCTAAAACCTCCTTTGTGTCTGTCTGTGAGCCGCTACAACCTCCTTTGCGTCTTTCTGTGAGTCGCTAAAACCTCCTTTGTGTCTGTCTGTGAGCCGCTACAACCTCCTTTGCGTCTTTCTGTGAGTCGCTAAAACCTCCTTTGTGTCTGTCTGTGAGCCGCTACAACCTCCTTTGCGTCTTTCTGTGAGTCGCTAAAACCTCCTTTGTGTCTGTCTGTGAGCCGCTACAACCTCCTTTGCGTCTTTCTGTGAGTCGCTAAAACCTCCTTTGTGTCTGTCTGTGAGTCGCTAAAACCTCCTTTGTGTCTGTCTGTGAGTCGCTACAACCTCCTTTGCGTCTTTCTGTGAGTCGCTAAAACCTCCTTTGTGTCTGTCTGTGAGCCGCTACCCTCCTCTGTCTCTGTGAACCGCTACAACCTTCTTTGTGTCTGTCTGTGAGCCGCTACAACCTTCTTTGTGACTGTCTGTGAGCCGCTACAACCTCCTTTGTGTCTGTCTGTGAGCCGCTACAACCTCCTTTGTGTCTGTCTGTGAGCCGCTACAACCTCCTTTGTGGCTGTGAACCTCTACAACCTCCTTTGTCTGTCTGTGAGCCGCTACAACCTCCTTTGTGTCTGTGAACCGCTACAACCTCCTTTGTGTCTGTCTGTGAGCCGCTACAACCTTCTTTGTGACTGTCTGTGAGCCGCTACAACCTCCTTTGTGTCTGTCTGTGAGCCGCTACAACCTCCTTTGTGTCTGTCTGTGAGCCGCTACAATCTCCTTTGCGTCTTTCTGTGAGCCACTCAACCTCCTTTGTCTGTCTGTGAGCCGCTACAACCTCCTTTGTGTCTGTCTGTGAGCCGCTACAACCTCATTTGTGTCTGTGAGCCGCTACAACCTCCTTTGTGTCTGTGAGCCGCTACAACCTCCTTTGTGTCTGTGAGCCGCTACAACCTTCTTTGTGTCTGTCTGTGAGCCGCTACAACCTTCTTTGTGTCTGTCTGTGAGCCGCTACAACCTCCTTTGTGTCTGTCTGTGAGCCGCTACAACCTCCTTTGTGGCTGTGAACCTCTACAACCTCCTTTGTCTGTCTGTGAGCCGCTACAACCTCCTTTGTGTCTGTGAACCGCTACAACCTCCTTTGTGTCTGTCTGTGAGCCGCTACAACCTTCTTTGTGACTGTCTGTGAGCCGCTACAACCTCCTTTGTGTCTGTCTGTGAGCCGCTACAACCTCCTTTGTGTCTGTGAGCCGCTACAACCTCCTTTGTCTGTCTGTGAGCCGCTACAACCTCCTTTGTCTGTCTGTGAGCCGATACATCGTAATCTTGTGTCTGTCCATGGGAGGCTAGACCCAGTTGCAAACAGAAATCCGAAACCAATCTCACCTGAAACACAGCCCTCTGAATCATACGCCTCTTATTAAGTCCGCCAGCCATCTCGTTAAAGTCTATGACGCTACGAACATTCTCTCGGAGCCGCTTCACTAGGCGAACATTGACATCTGACTCCATTAGGGCCATGCAGACCTCTTTCAGCATGGAGTTGAGCACTTCCTCATTAATAACTGTTGCACTGCTCAATGAGCGCAGAGCTGTAGTTATTTTTCTTCCAAGCTCGGCTAACACCATTGTTGCTGAATGCGCTGCTGCTGTATTGGTTGACTGATACTATTGTGTGCAGTTTCACTGATAAGAAAGCTTTTTCAATGCTATTTTTGATTGGCAAAACAAGTTTAGATATGATTAAGCATGCATGGATATGATAAATTAGCATTATATAATCTCTGGTAATTGCCTGTTTATTCAATGCAGTGGGTATTGACATTCATGCAATTGCAAATGTCCATAGCCAGTATATAAATTAATTAGTTAAGATAAAGGACTAAAATACAATACTCTAGGAAGCTCTATGAAGGCTACAATATATACAAGGGGATACAAACCATCTAGCATTCCTTGAGATCATATTGACTGAATGAGGTTATTTGAGTGATCAAATGACTACTTATATTTTAATGACTAAAGTAGACATAGTAAAGATATGAAATATTGATAGTTAGCTATTTTAAGGGGTCAAGATACTTTTGGCTAGAGGTAGGAAGATATTGGAATCTTTCCAAAGACAGGATTTTTTATCCTATCAAATTTCTTAGAACTTATATATTGAAGGGAGCTAAAGTTATATTTTCACTTTTAATAGAAAGATAAGAAGAGCTTTTAAATATCTTAAGGTCAAAGACTTAAGCAACAAAGCTCTATATATGTATATTGTGTGGTTAGGGTTATATGAGGTTTAAGTTAAGATAGATATTTTCATTTCCTATACAAAGGAAGCTCTAAATCCTACTTATAGTCATTAGGATCAATCAGATTTAAGAAATACATTTTATTGCACTATTTACTTTTTTCTACTTTACTTTTTATAACAAATGCATATTATATAGTTTGTTTAGTAGGGACTAAAGTTAATTAATTAGATATAGTTATCATAGATATAGGTAAATTTTGATATTATGTTAAAACTAAATTATTAATAATCAATACTAAAACAAAGATTTTTAGCTTAGGCCACTATAAATTTAAGTTTTTTAAAAATCCCTATTTGTTTTTTGTTTGTAACATTTGTAAAATTTATATTTTGCCTATTAACATTCGATTTACTAAATTACTTTTTCCTAAGGCTAGGCCCAAGGTATAAAGCTATACATAGCTTATGGGAGAATAATTGAGATGTCAAGGCTAAAGTCAGAAGCTATAGTAAATGTAGTTTATTCAAAACTTTTTATTACATTATTTGTTGGCTCTTTATAAGGGGGGTTATTGATAGAAAAAGTGTCATATTGAAGTTAAGAGATTCATTTAGGAATTGCTACAATGTCAAAGCTTGGAAGAGATTGCTATAATGCTATAATGATTCATAGGGAGAATTGCTAAAATGCCAATGCTTTAGGGTTGGGGTTAAGGTTAGAGCTAGAAATAGTGTTCTGCCGTAGCTATGGCTATAGCTATGGGATCCTTTGGCAAATATGGTAAAATAGGTGCTTGTAGCAATTATGGATATGCCCATGGTAGATAGCTGCTCTAATGGCTACAATTATAGAAATTGGTAATTGTTGTCATATTCTGTAGATTCAGATAGCCATAGTTGTTAATTTAATAAAAAATAAAAAATATTAGAAACAGGTAGAATAAAATAAGAATATTTTGATAAACTGTATTATAGACTTAGATATAAGAATATGGTAATATTGGGGTCCCTATGGCTAGCTATGGAATACAGAGAATTTGGAATAAGCTATAATTTTGCTTATGGCTATGGCTATGGCACATAGACTCTCCTTATAATAGAACACTAGTTAGAAGGTTAATATAATATAATATAATATTTTTGTAACTTTGTAGCAACAAAAGACAAAAAAGTAATCCAATTAGTGGAAAATCTTTAATTTGTTTAAACAGGCTTTGCTGCATTTATATAAGCATGTCAGCAAAGTGGTTTTTAAAATATGAGCACATTTTCACTTTCAACCCCTTCCCCCTAGTCAATGCTTCACATTTGGCGCGCAATGCAGATAAGGCCTTAGGCATGCATGCGGTATGCAGTGCACATGATTTTTCCAAATAATCTCAGCATGCGGCATGCAGAGTCAAAGCACGCCACGAATTTGTGGAGAAAACAGCATCTTGGGGAGAGTGGATTAGCACTAGGAATGCTATAAAATTATTAATAGGGCCTAAAATAGATTAAAAAATTAACTAAAGACCTACATGTAAGCCTACAAAATTTAAATAAAAAGGGTCCCACTATAACTAAAATTTTGTACACATAGCCATCCATAGCATAGGCCTAGCCTAGGCCTTAGGTACTAGGTAGTAGTAGGTAGGACTAAAAGGTAAAAGTGGGATAGCCCTAATGTACATAATGTACATAAAGATAAGGATAAGCGGAACCAGTATATTAGACATGTTAAATGATCTGGACAAAACCGACTTCTACGCCGACAATAATTTCCTTACCATAGCATCATGTATAAGCTCTACAAACATGAAAGAATAGAATTTGATGCTGAACTAACCTTCGTCGAACTCTTATTTTAGCAATTAAAGGCTGTAATTTCTTTTTTTACATTTTGATTTAAAAATATACCACAAGTTATAACAACAACGTTATATTGACTAGAACAATATTGCATAACATATTATGTGCCTCAGTCTCAATAAAACAAAATGTGTATAAATTAAGTAAATGGCTTTTAACTAGCAGCGTGAAAGTCCAGATCAAAAATTTCAACATTACTGAATTTTTCGCTTTTTTCCTGGAACCCCTGCTGGAACCCCCTAGTAATTTAAGACTACAATAAACGGCTACTGTAATGAGTCAATGATACATTTAATTATCTCAAATATATTATCTTTTACTGATACAAAATCTTCACCACTTTATGTTTTTGGGAAAGGAAATCAAGCAAATCACACCTCGGCCTGCTAGGCGAAAAAATCCTTTTTGGTTTTTGATCGCGTGTCTCAGGGTGTCTGCAGTTGGGTTGGCAACAATTGTCTACAATTTACAGCAGACAAATACAATGATCTGATCTGATGGGTAGAGTGTCTATCAGTTAACATTATACACTTCGGGCTTTGGTACCTTTTATACCTAAACCTCTAAAATTTGTAGTCACAAACTTTTGAAATGTTAAAATAAGATGACATAGTTTTATATAATTTATAAATTTAATAATTGAATATTTTTTCAATATTAACTAATAACTAATATTATAGACTATATCAATTGAACAAATCATTCCATCAAAATATGTGCTAACATAGAAATGAAATAGCTATATGATACTGTAGGATGTAGTTGTTGTATTAGTCATAATTTTTTAAATATTTAAATAGATAAAACAAATATAATACTGATTTCTATTGAAAAACTCATATTTTAAGTACATAACATACCATTTTATATACTTCGGTTTTTAATATTAAAAGCATTCATTCCATCTTTGCCTTTCTCTAGAATTTATTGACAATGAAGTTGATCATCCAAACTTGGCAATGAAGTGGCACAACTCAATTATTGCACTACTCTACTTGTTCTGTACTCATCTGCATGCTCATAAGCCTGAAACCAAAATCAACAAGGCTGATAATTTTAAAGCTAGTGGACAGCCGACTCCAGCCACCACAGTAGGCTCCAAGCCAAGATTCGCTCCACCAAAGCTACCAGATGGTGCATATTATGCGCAGTATTTTCCCGGCCCAGGAAGTCCAGCCGACCATGGTCTAGTTCTGTCCCAGTCAAAGAAGGACTCTGATGAGCTGGCAGACAAGTACGATGGCCAGTGGTCTGTAGAGGTGCCGGATAGCTCTGCCATCGAGGGCGACTACGCTCTCGTGATGAAGAGTCCAGCAAAGCACTACGCCATCTCGGCCAAGCTCGACCGGCCATTCGTGTTCGACCAGCCCGACAAGCAGTTTGTTCTGCAGTACGATGTGAAATTCCAGCACGGCATGGAGTGCGGCGGCGCCTATCTGAAACTGCTGACTGACAGTCCCAGCCTTAACCTGACAGAGTTCACTGACAGGACAGCCTACACTATCATGTTCGGGCCTGACAAATGCGGCTCGGAGCACAAGCTGCACTTTATACTGCGCCACCGCTGCCCAGCAACCGGCAATGTAGAAGAGAAACACGCCAGAAAGCCTCAAGTAGATTTGAGCCCCTACTTCAATGACAAGCGAACTCACCTGTACACTCTGGTTGTCAGCTCGGACAACAGTTTCCAAGTGTACATCGATCGAGTGCTAGTTAACAATGGCAGCCTTCTGGAGGACCTCCAGCCGCCAGTGAATCCTCCGCCGGATGCGGACGATCCCACCGACCAGAAGCCGGCCGATTGGGATGATCGAGAAAAAATCCCAGATCCCAAAGCTGTCCGGCCGGCCGACTGGGACGAGTCGCAGTCGGAGTTCATCGACGATGCCCAGGCCAGCGTGCCGGCCGGCTGGCTGCTGGACGAGCCGCCGACCGTGCCCGACACGACGGCTAAAAAGCCGGCCGACTGGGATGACGACATCGACGGAGCCTGGCAGCCGGCGCACATCGACAATCCCAAGTGAGAGGCCGGTGAATGCGTGCTCTTCATGCTACTCTTTTAGGGCACCTCTACCCCCTCAGCTACTTCAGGGGGCGCCTCTACCCCCTCAGCTACTTCAGGGGTGCCTCTACCCCCTCAGCTACTTCAGGGGTACCTCTACCCCCTCAGCTACTTCAGGGGTGCCTCTACCCCCTCAGCTACTTCAGGGGTGCCTCTACCCCCTCAGCTACTTCAGGGGCGCCTCTACACCCTCAGCTACTTCAGAGGGCACCTCTACCCCCTCAGCTACTTCAGAGAGCGCCTCTACACCCTCAGCTACTTCAGAGGGCACCTCTACACCCTCAGCTACTTCAGGGGCACCTCTACCCCCTCAGCTACTTCAGAGAGCACCTCTACACTCTCAGCTACTTCAGAGAGCACCTCTACACCCTCAGCTACTTCAGAGGGCACCTCTACCCCCTCAGCTACTTCAGAGGGCACCTCTACCCCCTCAGCTACTTCAGAGAGCACCTCTACACCCTCAGCTACTTCAGAGAGCACCTCTACACCCTCAGCTACTTCAGAGGGCACCTCTACCCCCTCAGCTACTTCAGAGAGCACCTCTACACCCTCAGCTACTTCAGGGGGCGCCTCTACCCCCTCAGCTACTTCAGGGGTGCCTCTACCCCCTCAGCTACTTCAGGGGTGCCTCTACCCCCTCAGCTACTTCAGGGGTGCCTCTACCCCCTCAGCTACTTCAGGGGTGCCTCTACCCCCTCAGCTACTTCAGGGGTGCCTCTACCCCCTCAGCTACTTCAGGGGTGCCTCTACCCCCTCAGCTACTTCAGGGGCGCCTCTACACCCTCAGCTACTTCAGGGGTGCCTCTACCCCCTCAGCTACTTCAGGGGTGCCTCTACCCCCTCAGCTACTTCAGGGGCGCCTCTACACCCTCAGCTACTTCAGAGGGCACCTCTACCCCCTCAGCTACTTCAGAGAGCACTTCTACACCCTCAGCTACTTCAGAGAGCCCCTCTACACCCTCAGCTACTTCAGGGGGCACCTCTACCCCCTCAGCTACTTCAGGGGCGCCTCTACCCCTCAGCTATCAGAAGGTGCCCCTACCCACTCACACTTTGAATTCCAAGGTGCAAAGACGCGCCCGGCTGCGGGCCATGGACTCGGCCGAAAGTGAGGAATCCCCTGTACCGTGGCCAGTGGACTCCGCCATTGGTGGACAATCCGGCCTACAGAGGCGCCTGGCGACCCCGCCGGATTGCCAATGCGGATGGGTTCGTGGACAAGCAGCCTTGGAAATTTTCACCCATTGGTGCCATCGGCTTTGAGCTCTGGTCCGTGACTGAAGGCGTCGCATTTGACAATTTGCTGATAGTCGATCGCAAGCCGCTAGCCGACTCCTTCGCCGATCAGACTTGGTCGATAAAGCGCCAGGCTGAGCGCCAACAGGACTCGGCTCTGCAGGCTGTTTTTGACGCGGTGCGCGATGCCACCAACGATAGGCCGTGGATTTGGGCGGCGCTGCTAGTTGGAGTTGTACTACCGCTAGTGCTACTCATTGCTTACTGTTGCTGTCTGCGCGAGAGCTCCCCAAGTTCGAAGGCCGCCGCCGCCGCCGCTCGGGCTAGGCGAAAGAAAACAGACGGAGACGATGACTATGATGATGAGGATGACAAAGATGACGATGATGATCTTGTCGATGATGCGGCGCCGGCAGCTGCGGAGGCTGACTATTATGACGACAGCGATGAACCGCCGGAACTGGTCGATTTGGACGCGCCTGACGATGAGTGAGTGTGGGTCCATGCTGGTTGCTGCTGCCCTCAGTGCTCTTCAGTAGGTGTGCTGCTGCCCTCAGTGCTCTTCAGTAGGTGTGCTGCTGCCCTCAGTGCTCTTCAGTAGGTGTGCTGCTACTGCTGTGTAATATTATTATTTTAAGTTAAACTCGAAAAAAACTTATTTCTATTGAAAGTAGCGTCTATGGTACATATTCTCTATTATTGCCATTCACTTGAAAAGAGAAAAGTAAGGTTTTTTATTTTGTTTTTTTTGCAGGCCAGAGGCGGAGCCGATCGGAGTGGAGCCCTCAGTCACGGGGCCGCGGCAGAGAACAGTCGGAAAGGCCTGAAGGATCCAGATTCAACTCTGATCAATATTTACTTAATCGATTTGTAAATAAAATAGCTAGTTTAATCGACACTGGATTCGCGAGACTAAAAGTACAAGCTTTTTTGCATTTCTATACGCTTTTATTAATGCTTTTTTAATCAGCATAGCAGTCTTCAGTTTTGTGTCTTAATATGCTCATAATTATTATGTACATGTACGAAACCGTTCTATCATAAATACAGCTGAATTATTAATCGTTTGTACTAATGCCTTTTTCTACTGGAAATCTAATTCAAAACTGCTTGTTAGTTTAAATTATTTCTAAAGCACTTTGGGCATTTCAAGTACCTGTACTGCTTTTCAATCATAGTTTTATAGATAACAAACATGCTCTGAGTTCTTTGCGAACCTGTCGCGCTTGTCACTCGCAGCCTTTATATTGATGAAGCGATTATTACGATAATGGCCCAGCCCAGGTTACCTTGTGTTGTGTGTCTTGTGTCATGCTGGTGCAACACAACTGGATAAAAATTTGCACCTCTTCCTAATCTAACAGTTGAAGACGTAAGCTTAGCAGCCGCAGGGAGCAAGCCCGGACACCAAGTGAGTAGGTAAGCTTAGCAGCCGCAGGGAGCAAGCCCGGACACCAAGTGAGTAGGTAAGCTTAGCAGCCGCAGGGAGCAAGCCCGGACACCAAGTGAGTAGGTAAGCTTAGCAGCCGCAGGGAGCAAGCCCGGACACCAAGTGAGTAGGTAAGCTTAGCAGCCGCAGGGAGCAAGCCCGGACACCAAGTGAGTAGGTAAGCTTAGCAGCCGCAGGGAGCAAGCCCGGACACCAAGTGAGTAAAAATATTTTACGTTCGCACTTGTCATGATTCTGGAAATGGAACTTTTCAGAAGGCAGCAGATAAAACCGAAAATTTGCAGATACGAGCTGGTACATGTGTAGCAGTGGTAAAATCAGGGTTTTTTAATACCAAACACAAGCCGACACGAGAGCATTGAAAGCGCGGACGGATTAACGCCGTAGATCAAATAGTTGCCGCCCTGGCCCATCGGATTTGACAATTCTTATCTGGAATTAAGTAGCAGCACAGGCGCAGCCATGCAAAGGAGATTAGGGACCCCGGAGAGGAGAGAAGAGGAGAGGAGATCGGCCTCGTTCGCGCTCAGAGCAATCTGATTCGAACTGCATGATCGGCAGACGAGCTTGGCCATTGGCTGTATTCCATTGTCGGATAGACTCGTGTAATCATTAATTGCTATTTGCCTTCCTCTAGATCTGCTCATTGCATGCTCATGAGTGCGCATGAGAACTGCTCAATTAGAGTCCCCTCTGCCCCAGCTTGATCTGTATATTAGTCAAGTGCATTAACCGCCGTGCATGGGCTAATGAACTCTGCTTCAAGGTGCAAAGGTAAGCTTTATGAATTCATTGTGTATTTTTGCTCACTTTATAGTTAATTCTACATTTATTCGACGCCGATAACGTCGACCGACGTTTCCGACGTCTAACGACGTCGCTGATAGATATGTACTTTTACATTGCACCGACGTTCGGCCAAGGTATGACGTCGTTATCGGTCGATGTAATGTAAATGTGCATATTTGCCAGCAACGTCGCACAGCACAGGATTATGATCCACGTCTCTGACTGGAGTTTACCGGCTGCTGATGACCGAATTGTATTCCGCTAACAGACTAAACGCAGACAAAAGCCAGCCAGCCATAACGATGATAAAGAGCGACTTGCCCATGCTCAGCCTGCACGACATGGCCCTGATGACTCAACCATTGGATCCGTGGACCAGCGAGCGGCTGAGCACTAACGATGCCGAGGAGTGCAGCAGCGAGACGCCGGCCAACCTGCCGCCAGACTGGAATCGGAGCCTGCGCCGAGTCTGCGGCGACAGCTGGAGGCTGCGAAGCGGCCGCGCCTTCGGCGGCAGCGGCGGCGGCCAAGGAGGCAGCTCAGACGGGCACGTCGGAGACGACGGCACAGGCTGGACAGCCGGCGATGCTGGCAAGATTATTTGCGCCACGATGGCCTTTCTCAGCTTCCTTGGCCTCATCTTGATGCTACTGATTGCGCTGCTTCTGCGTCGGGATGGTTCGCGAGGCAATTCTGAATGACACGATGTCCTTTATGAATGGCATGGTTGCCTCTTGACTGAACTTGATGTCCCTCCTGAGTGACACGATGTCCTTAATTGGCTGTTTGCCAGTTTGTAATTGTAAAGCATCCCATAATAGTTGCTTACCATTGAATTAACTTCATGAAAGCTAGTGAACACAGCTTAAGAATTATTAAAAAGGACGGGCTATAAATTCTATATAATACAGGACTGAATTGAATCACCACTCATCGACAGAAGACTTTGAAAGGCTTGTAATGAAGAGTGGAAGCCCTCCGAGGCTAACAGAAAGCAATGAAAGTTTAATAATTCTTTGTGTTTAAGCACCAATGTAAAATTTATACCGAGACAGGAAAGAAACAAACCAAAGAAGCAGAGAAATATTGGAAGTTGACTTTATCTTAAGCAAAAAGAATATTTCCCAATAGAGTGGACGGAACCGTGGCAGAAATCCTCTCACTGGTACCATGTAAGTTCAGTTTTCTGCCATGCGCGATGCAGAATCTTTACTGTGTAGCTTGGCAGCTTCAGCTAACCGACTTCACACAGTGTACCCAGTGTAGCTGAATTCAGCTGGAGGACCGGGGATGCGGAAAAAGGCTTTCCGCGCCGAGTTCAGCTGCTGACCGCGTGCGCAACCGCAACAGCAGCTAGAACTGCGGGATAGAGACGGACACACGGCTTCAATAGGATCGATTCTGCAGCTGTACTGTCAGAATTTACCTATTCCCCCCCCCCCCAAGTACGCAACGGCAGTGCACCGCATGCTTGCGAGGCAATATTGATCAATCAGCATTCCTGGCGATGCCGGGGCGGTCGAACGATGCAGAGATGGGCCGCGGGCCTGTGCAATGGCCTTTTTACCATACCATAAAAGGTCAGCGCGCAGTTCCAGGCTGAATCCTTCCTTTCGTCCTCCGCTGAACCCCAGTTCCGGAACACCACCCCCCTCTCTCATCCCTCCGGTGAGGCTGCCTTGACTTCTTTACCTTGCCGTGGTCGTTTGCTACGTGACGCGACTGCATCAAGGAATACAAAAACTGTGTCCGCGGCTATTCGCAGTGCCGTCCCGCCCGCTCGGTCATTTCGCATTTCTCCCCAAACCATCCAAGGCTGCTCCCCCGTCTGTTGGCCGCTCCGTGCTTTCAAGGTAGGCGAATTGAATTTTATAGCTAAGGAAAAATTGGTCGTCAGTCGCGATAGACAGACAACTGTTCCACCGGCTGGCATTATATAATTTCACATTTCAGCGCGAAATCAGTTTTGAACTTGCAACATTCTTGGCTGCTAGCGAAGCTAAGAAGCGACAATGGCTGATGATGTGAGTGCTGTGTGGTGCGGGGGTCTGGGGGTCGCTGACGCGAATTTTTAATGGCCCTCGCGTGTTGCGTTCGCCAAGGTGACACTTGACACACTTGGCGTTAACATTCCGGCATAGCATCACACGTTGCTAGCAAATTAATCATCGAGTAATGGAATCCACTTAGCATTTCCAAAAGAGACGAGCTGGAAATCCAATTATCTTTTAATCCATCCACCGTAATGATTTTGAATTTCATTGCAGGATGGCAAGAAGGAAGGCAAGCGCGCCCAGCGAGCGACTTCCAACGTTTTCGCCGCCTTTCCGCAGCAGCAGGTGCAGGAGTTCAAGGAGGTTAGTACGTTGTGGGATCATTGTTTGAGACTTAGAATCTTAGTATTATTAAGACTTGAAATTCATTATCTAATGATAGCTAGTCAGAGCCATTGAGCTTTTGAAATCGTAAAATTTCTGTTTGGAGATTGGTCAGTCCTTGTGACATCCGAACGCAGCTCGGTAAACAACTCGACCACTTCTCAAACGCAGGCGTTCACAATGATCGACCAGAATCGCGACGGTTTCATTGATGTCGAGGACCTCAAGGACATGTACGCCTCCCTTGGTAAGTCATTGCTGAACACAGAAGCTCATTGTGTCAGAGGCTTTAATTGTGATGCTTAAGTAGCTCTCGGTTCGTTCCCCGCACAGGTCGCCAGCCAACCGACAAGGAGCTGCAGGAGATGCTGAAGGAGTCTCCCGGCCCGTTGAACTTCACCATGTTTCTGCAGATCTTCGGCGAACGGCTGACCGGCTCCGATCCGGAGGACGCATTGCGCAACGCCTTCAAAATGTTCGACGATGCCAACTCGGGCTTCCTGGACGAGGAATAGTGAGTTGCCCGCTCGCTGAAGTGCAGCTGTGATGATCATTAAGTCAGATGAAAGTTGCCAGACATCAAAGACTTCCAAGTAGAAATGTTGCAAAAGCTACTAAAAGTTGCTAAAACGTTCACCCTTTTATCGATTCTGTTATACTCCAGTTTCCGTGACCTGATGAAGAACATGGGCGACAATTTCACGGACGACGAGATCCGGCAGACCTGGAAGGAGGCGCCAATCCAGGCCGGCAAGTTGGATTATAACAAATTTGTCACGCTGATCAAACGCGGCAAGGAGGACGAATGAGCGCAACAAGCGTTGGCCATTTTATTTTAGCGATTACGCAATCGCGCTTTACTCTGGACGACAGACTTTTCATATAGCCTTATTACTTGCTTTCTAACTAATGTTTTCGGGAGTAAATCTTAGTGTACTGATTTTAAATTAGCAATTTTCTTTAACTTCAAAGCCCTCATATTTCTAGCTCGTAATTCAATTTTCTCTTCTCCGCTATAGACAGGCGCGCAGTCTTCTTCAACCCTACCATGGTCGTTCTTCCGCTGCTGCTGCACTTTCGTTACTTGCTACTAACTGAGGATTGGCAGTAGAGTATCGCGCATTCGTTTTCGCGCTAACCACCCCAAGCCGATGCTGCTAATTATCCCAAGTAGTATCTTGCGTTTGTTTAAAAAACTGAGTGAAGGAATAGATTCTAATCAGTCTAAAATTTGGTCTACCTTTGAGCGGTCATTACTAAGAAAATATTTGGCAAGGTCCTGCAGCAATGAAATATGACAAATAAACTAACCCAGCTTGAAATAAAAGCGCATTCTATAGACTAGTTTGCATATGAGCTAAAAACATAAGCGAGTCTTTATTCAGTTTTTTGAAGTGAACAAAAACGGCGCGGCAACCCAATGAGGCACTGGGAAGGGACACAGCGGCAACCCAATGAGACATTGGAAAAGGACACAGCGGCAATTCAATGGGACACTAGAAAGGAACACAGCGGCAACCCAATGAGACACTAGAAAGGAACACAGCGGCAACCCAATGAGACACTAGAAAGGAACACAGCGGCAACCCAAGGAGACACTAGAAAGGAACACAGCGGCAACCCAATGAGACACTAGAAAGGAACACAGCGGCAACCCAAGGAGACACTAGAAAGGAACACAGCGGCAACCCAATGAGACACTAGAAAGGAACACAGCGGCAACCCAATGAGACACTAGAAAGGAACACAGCGGCAACCCAATGAGACACTAGAAAGGGACACAGCGGCAACCCAATGAGACACTAGAAAGGAACACAGCGGCAACCCAATGAGACACTAGAAAGGGACACAGCGGCAACCCAATGAGACACTAGAAAGGAACACAGCGGCAACCCAATGAGACACTAGAAAGGAACACAGCGGCAACCCAATGAGACACTAGAAAGGAACACAGCGGCAACCCAATGAGACACTAGAAAGGGACACAGCGGCAACCCAATGAGACACTAGAAAGGAACACAGCGGCAACCCAATGAGACACTAGAAAGGAACACAGCGGCAACCCAATGAGACACTAGAAAGGAACACAGCGGCAACCCAATGAGACACTAGAAAGGGACACAGCGGCAACCCAATGAGACACTAGAAAGGAACACAGCGGCAACCCAATGAGACACTAGAAAGGAACACAGCGGCAACCCAATGAGACACTAGAAAGGAACACAGCGGCAACCCAATGAGACACTAGAAAGGAACACAGCGGCAACCCAATGAGACACTAGAAAGGAACACAGCGGCAACCCAATGAGACACTAGAAAGGAACACAGCGGCAACCCAATGAGACACTAGAAAGGAACACAGCGGCAACCCAATGAGACACTAGAAAGGAACACAGCGGCAACCCAATGAGACACTAGAAAGGAACACAGCGGCAACCCAATGAGACACTAGAAAGGAACACAGCGGCAACCCAATGAGACACTAGGAAGGAACACAGTGGCAACCCAAGGAGACACTGGGAAGGGACACAGCGGCAACCCAATGAGACAGACAAAACAGAATTCACAAATCAAGAACAATGAAGGTTAAATAAGTGTGTTTAAACAATAATTAATATGATTTTATAACGACAGCAGAGAGAAACATCTCATACAATCCCGTACGGTCACAGTTATGTTATTTATTAAATAAATTTGAAACAGTTCATTGCAACAGACTAAGCGCCAATTTACAACAGAAAAAAACAACACAAACAGTCCATAGCAAACCATCTCAATAAATTGCGAAACCGAAATTAAACAAATTTTTGACAAAAAGCTTTTGTTTTCCATTACAACGGAGACAATAAACTAATCAACTAAATTCCACGGGGAGGGGAGTTAAAAACAAAGAAACAGAAAATGCACCGAAAAAATCTAAACTCATCAAGCTATTCATATTTATCTAACCGTTTTATCTACAGTAATCCATACACGCTAGGCTCAGCAATGAACCGAGTCCTAGTGCAAAAGGAGCAGTTATCTAGGGCAGGAACACAAATAAAGATTATAGCTAAACCCTACTTTAAGTAGCCAAGTATCAATAAGTTAGATAATAATAACCCAGCAAGCGATTTATAAGCATAAAATGGGAGCGCGCGAGCGAGAAAGCTACATTAGTAATATAAGCTTCATTACTAATTAGTTTTATAATATGGATGAAGCGAGGAGCAGCACAACAAAACATATAATAACAATTCCATCGCGTTGAAATATGCACGGAATCATGTGTCTGGGTCCAGCAACAGAGTTACAACTCTACGAGCGCAAGTGTGCAGTCGTTTTTTGACAAAAAATATCTAAGCATGCAAATTCGCAATCCGATTTTACAAGTCTTTTTTATTTATTCTTTTAGACAGATTTTTTTGTATCTGTATTTGTTTGTATTTATTTTTACACAGTCAGACAGACACTAAGACAGACAGATAGACAGCCAGACAGACAGACAGACAGACAGACAGCCAGACAGGTAGACAGACACAGACAGATAGAAAGACAGACAGACAGACAGACGGACAGACAAACAGCCAGACAGACAGACAAACAGCCAGCCAGCCAGCCAGCCAGCCAGCCAGCCAGCCAGACAGACAGACAGACACAGACAGACACACAGACAGACAGACAGACAGTCAGACAGACAGACAGACAGTCAGACAGACAGACAGACAGACAGACACAGACAGACAGACAGACAGACAGACAGACGGACAGACAGACAGACAGACAGACACACAGACAGCCAGACAGACAGACAGAGACAGACACACAGACAGACAGACAGACAGACAGACAGACAGACAGACAGACAGACAGACAGACAGACAGACAGACAGACAGACAGACAGACAGACACACAGACAGCCAGACAGACACAGACAGAGACACAATCAGACAAGTATATTTAACCAGCAAAGGAAACTCAGAATTTGCCCAAGTCCTGCACACAAAAGCAAAGTTGAGTTAAGCCGCACAACAAAGCAGAAATCGGAGGAAAAACAGACAAAAGCAGGGAAAAACAAATACAACTGCGACACAGATATCCGAGCAGAAGCAAAATAAACTGGCCCGTGAGAAACAATCGCAAAATACTCGTAAATTCGAATTTCTCCAGCACAGACAGGGGCGCAAGGCTCTGTATTGAAGAGCAAGTTAATTAGCATCATTGACGATGCGCAGTGAAAATCCACACCGGCAATTAGTGCTGTAAACATATCGGGCAGATGAATAAAATAATTTAATCAGCAACAGAGCCATACAATACTTGTCAGCGGATGGGACAAAATACACATGCTGTAGTGCGATTGCTATCAGTAATTAATGGTGGTAATTCTAATACTTTTAAGATGACGCTGGAATATTAGGTGTCAACACTGTGAGGCCTGTTATAAAAATTATCAGACAAAGGGTGGTTGAGTTTTTGTTTTGAGAAGTTAATTTTTTCACTAATATAGGCCAAGATGAGACAGAGGGGTAGGGAGAGGAAGGAAAGAAGAAAAACCGGAGAAGAGGAAGGAGGGGAGAGAGGAGAAAGGAGGGGAGAGAGAGGAGAAAGGAGGGGAGAGAGGAGAAAGGAGGGGAGAGAGGAGAAAGGAGGGGAGAGAGGAGAAAGGAGGGGAGAGAGGAGAAAGGAGGGGAGAGAGAGGAGAAAGGAGGGGAGAGAGGAGAAAGGAGGGGAGAGAGGAGAAAGGAGGGGAGAGAGAGGAGAAAGGAGGGGAGAGAGAGGAGAAAGGAGGGGAGAGAGAGGAGAAAGGAGGGGAGAGAGAGGAGAAAGGAGGGGAGAGAGAGGAGAAAGGAGGGGAGTGAGGAGAAAGGAGGGGAGAGAGGAGAAGGGAGGGGAGAGAGGGTGGTGACGAGGAAAAGAGAGGAAAGAAAGAGGGGGAATACTAAAAAGAAAGAATTGAAAATCAATTAGACACCAAGGAAGATAGAGTGCAGAAAGGCGGATGCCATCTCAAAGCATGAGTTCACCCGGTGCATCTGCAATATGCAGCAATATCGCAGCAAAATTAGCAAGCAAACCAAGACACCAAGCAAACCCAGCAATTAGGACAGGCAGCAGTGGAAGCAAGAATGGGGGTCAAAGGGTGCTGAATAGGCGATCAAATCCGGAGGACACCGACAAGCTTCGAAGCTCCAGAGGCAGTCACTAATTGCTGTTGCCAGCAGGCAGTCCCGACGCTCTTAGCCGGAGACTGTCGGCACCGCCGCCGGATTTCGACGTCGGTCCGGCTGCGGCAGTTGAGTCCGTCTGGTCGTCCTCCGTGTCCGAGTACTCCGTAGGCTGCTCGCTTGGCCGCAGCAGCTTGCCCACCAGGTCGTATTTCTCTGTGTGTATTGGACGTGGTGTCAGTCAGTGAGTCTATTCTCCTGTCCCTCTGTCTGGCTGTGTTAGAGGCTGTGTAGTGAGTTAGTAAGTCAGTAGGTCAGGGACTCTGTCTGTCTGTCTGTCTGTCTGTCTGTCTGTCTGTTTGTGTCTGTCTGTCTGTCTGTCTGTCTGTCTGTCTGTCTGTCTGTCTGTCTGTCTGTCTGTCTGTCTGTCTGTTTGTGTCTGTCTGTCTGTCTGTCTGTCTGTCTGTCTGTTTGTGTCTGTCTGTCTGTCTGTCTGTCTGTCTGTCTGTCTGTCTGTCTGTTTGTGTCTGTCTGTCTGTCTGTCTGTCTGTCTGTCTGTCTGTCTGTCTGTCTGTCTGTCTATCTGTCTGTCTGTCTGTCTGTGTGGTGAGCCAGTAAGTGATTAAAATCAATCAGTCACAAACCCTTGAACTGCAGCTCCCATTCCCGGAGGCTCTCCAACTGTTTAGGATTGAGGTCGCTGAGGTCGTCAAATGTGTCCTTGAGAGCAGATGAGTCCAAAGAGAAGGTGGCCAGAGCCCTGGATGCATCCCGACCGGCGAATACAGCGTATGGGCCGCCTAAAGATTTGGATTTGTAGACAAGTAATTGATTTGCAAAATTGCAATATTATTTGCCTATGCTATCTAGGCTATCGCAACAATTAAAACAAGATAAGCTTCAAGAAAATTAAAATCCAGAAGTAATTATTAACCTTAAATTTGTGACAATGAGATTATTGAAAAATAAAAAACAATATCAAAACACACATGAAGCCAAAATTTTGTTCCATTTAACGATTTAAAAGAAAATGTTTACCATTAATTGGCATAAAAATTCTACATGCACAAAATGCTAAAAACTTGAATATTAGGTTGCAGCAGAAATGCAACAATAATTAGATATGTCACTCATACAAATATGCATATCTACTCTGTTCTTAGTACGAAGTTAGTATTTTTTTGTTCTGATAAAATAAAAGAAAATAAGTGTCATGTCATATACATAAATGAAGCATAATATCAAACATAAGAACTGTAATATTCTACATAAAAGAAGTGTAATGTCAAACATAAAGAAGTGTCATGTCAAGCATAAAAGATTTGTTGGGTAATCTGCTAAGATGTCAAGGCTCAGGAAGAAATTGAGATGTGAGTGCTGACAAGGGAATTGATGAGATGTCAAGGCTTGGAAGCCTTGTTTTGAGAATTACTAAGATCTCAATGCTGATAGGGGGATTTTAAGATACAGCTTGTATCAAAGCTTATTGGAAGGAATTGCTAAGATTTCAAGGCTTCTGGGAGAAATAGCTAAGGTGTCAATGCTCAAAAAGGAATTGCTAATATTTCAAGACTTATAAGGGGATTGATAAGATGTCAAGGCTAATGGGAACATTGCTAAGATTTCAAAGCTTATAAGAATTATATAGATATCACGGCTTATAGGGTGAATCAATAAGATGTCAAACTAAGAAGTTAGAAGTTACATATATAGCTTATTTAAAACTTTATTGTATTCTTTGTTGGCTCCCTAATAGGAAGCAGCAATTGCAGGGTCTGCTATTAGTTTGTCTATTAGCAGATGAATTTACTCTATAGTACATAGACTTAGAGATTTAGTATATTTGGATGATAAAGGTATTAATGACTTTAATTGACTACATTAACTAATCAATTAACTAACCAACAATTCACTAAACATTCAGTGGTTGATTTCTTTTTAACTAATAAATAAATGTATATATAACTGAGTGGCTCTATTCAAAATGAAAGGAAACAATTTGCTATAGTTTGTTTACATTTGATAGTGTTAAATAATTTGTAAAGTCAATATTGTGTTCCTTTATTTTGGTATTTAACCATGACTTTTAAACCTATTGTTTGAAATTCTTATTATAGTTTTTCTTTGAGGTAAATTTGATAACTTTAACAACCATGCAAATAAAAAACTAATTATCAACATTTTGTAATTTTTAACATTTCAATGCATTTTGATCATCTTAGTTATATTTGAAAACAAAACAGAGTTTAAACGATGACATATATGTAAGATGTGTTAAAAATTCAAATATTACGCAGTCAGTAGAATGAAGGAAATAGTCACCAGTCACAATCTAATATACAACAGAGCAGAAAAGAATCATATACATTCAGCCTCAAGCTACTGGACTAGTAACTTGATTCTTGATTGATGACTTGATTGAAAGTTGTGACTAGCTACTACACACAAATAATTGCCAACTCAAAAAACCCTTATCAAATGGCCTGCACCACTGCGCACCAGCTGTGTGTTCAATGAGGGGTTTAATTTCTTAATGTACACTGCCTCCAGAATGCTGAGTTTGAAATCTAAGTCACAGTGATCAATAATCTCAAACAAGTCTGTGGGCTCACTGTTGCAACAATCATTGCATATTAGCAGATGTTCATGGATTGCAGAATTCTTCAGCCAGTGTTCTTCCACCCTGGTATGCAAGTGTCTTTTAGTTTTTCCAATGTAGGAAATGCTCCAATCACCAGAGCAGTAAAAGTTGTAGACAACACCAGCACACAGAGTACAAGGAACACTAGACTTCAATTTGCTCACAAACATGTCACAATGTTACAAATTACAAAATGTTGATAATTTGTTTTTCTTTCCCTTATTTTTCTTTACCATAAACTTTTTATTTCAACAAAAACTATATATTCCAATTATTGAAGTATTGACCATCTATATTTTATTTATCTTAACAAAACTTTAAAAATAGCAATAAAGAAGTAAATAGAAATCAAAAATAGAAAAAACAGCTGATTATTTTTATAAAATGTTGCATCAAATAATATTTCATTGCTTCATTGCTAGCTATTGTTTCTATTAGATATAATAGTAGCAAACTATTGTTTACCCTAAGGTAGAATTTTTTGTATAAAATCTTGGATGCATTCCATGCACACTAACAAAAACTTGTGCATTTGTATATGTATTTTGACAAATTTTCATAATTATAAAAGACTTATGTGTATGCAAGCTTTTGTTTGTTCAAAAACATGCATGATTTTATTTTAAAATGTTGAATATTGCATTTGTTTGAATAAAACTAAGTTATAACATTTAAAAGAAAAGCCACTGAGCATTATATTAATGAAAGAGAATTAAAAACTTTTTGTCTTTATTTAAACTTTTAGGAAATATCTTGAAAAAGTTACTTACAAAATTTAAATGCCAAAAGACTTGCGTAGTTTAGGGTAAAAAACTTATATAAAAATTTGTGTGCAACTTTTTATTACAAAATTGCCATGCAAAGACTCTGTCCTGGTATTTAATTTTTTAACCCTAGCAGGGACTAGTAAGCAAACTATAATAGTAGATAAAATCTACAGTCTGGATCATGGCATGCCTGTGCCAAAATAAATCTTTTCAAACAAGTTTGATTTTGCTATGCGCCAGAAAAAAATACTATAAAAAAGTTTAGCTTATACTATATGCTAGAAATATTCCTATCAAAAAGTTTGCTTGTATCATTTACTGCAAATTTCTAAAAAATGCAAAAAATAGTAATTTTTGTTTGAAAAATACTGGTAAAACTTGTATTTGAATCTGTTTTATAGAAGATACAATGTTAATATATATTAATTAAAAAAGCCATCAATAGACTACATATAAAAAATGCTAATAAAAAGAAATAACTTGCTAATTTTTCTATCAAAGAAAATATTATCACATTAGAAGTTTTTGTTGTATCAAATTAGCCTATGCTAATTTTTTCATCTTGTGCTACTGCTACACTGCACCAGATTTTTTCTATTGTCTGCTATTGCACAAAAATGCACCAGCATGGTGAACATCCAACCCTCTTTTGCACCAGAATTTTCTGTGAAAAAGCCATCTTCTTGACTAGGCCTATGGGATAAAATGAGTTGTACCCTTGATGAATAATCACTAAGACCTAATATTAACCAACTAAAATTACAACTTTGATCTTAAAGAATATCCAAAACCTGAGATACAAACATTTAAGAATTTTATAGGCCATAATATTAATAATGCTCAAATATTTTAAATTACTATAAGTAATTAATATTCAAAAATGTAACTTGAAGTTAAAGGCTTAAAGAGCTGAAATTTAAGGAAAGATTCTAGAATGATTTTAAAATGACCTGCACAAAAATTTTTATTACAATATATTGATTTTTTCTCAGAAATTTAGTTAAAAACTATATAGTAGATTTGATTTTGGATATAAAAATGCAATCAGTAATTCTTTGTCTCTTGTAGACTGCTCTGCTACATACCTTTTCCATACATGCTTCTGCCTTTGTTTGTAACATCAAACACTTTTTGATTTACAGCAACAAGTATCCTCTTCTCTTCATTTGCCTCTCCATTGTAAACTGCCAAGTCCTCAACTGTGAAATCTTGTCTCTTCATCTTAGGAAGGATAGGTGAATCGTTTTTCTCCTCAGTGGAATCTGTAGCTGGCCTTTTGATTTTAAATATTTTGTAGATCAGGAAAACGCAAACGCCCAGCAAAAGAAGATTTAGGGGACTTGTGACTAGCTCTGTAACCAATGACTTCGACACTTCCCATGTTTGGATGCCCATCGATCAGCGTTTCACCGAAAGCTGCTTAGACTTGTGGAAGATGTACAGCTGCAAAATTTACTATTTTTTCTAATGAAATCTTTAGAGCGCTAAAAGCTTGACTTTACAAAAACACAACTGTTGTCGCCGACTCGCCGTTGACAATCGTTGATTGATTGATATTTTGCATGTATATATATTGTATACAACAAGCTTTCTAGGAACTAAACTTCAATATTGATTTGAATGACATGATACAATTTTAACAGAGCTTAACAAAATACTCTATAACAAACTAGTTTAAGTGGGTTTAATTACGTTATCTAACATGCAAGGATCTATAAATTGTAATTGATTTTTACTTTAAAGAATAATTTCTTAGTATAGCTGACTTAAACTACGTTTATTTTACTATAGGTCGTGTGCACGTGTGCATTCTTGAATTGTATTGCACATTCTTCACAGTTCCAATGTAGGCGATAGCGAGTGGCGTAGCCGATGGGCGGGCACACTGAGAAACAAATTCGATCTTATTTTTGCATGTTTTTCTTTTTCTCTTGGTAGATTTAATTTATCAATGGAAAGTGGCCGTGCAATTAGGTGCCTGGCGTAGAAATTTTTGAAATGGTTACAAGAAGAATTTATGCTCATATCAAGAACCACAAGCTAAACGGTAACTTCTATTAGTCCTTACTTATACATCGATTATCAAAGTCCAACCAAAGCTATACGTGATGATGTACATGATGTACGAGTAATACTGGGATAAACTTGTACCTGCGTTCAGTGCATTTGGTTCGTGCATAAAATCGACTATCAAAAGTCAAAACCGGTCTCAACCGTTTTTGCTCATAGCCCTGGGCTATCGCAACATAGCCAAATCAAGGAAAGTCCTGTCTTTTTCATCCAAGCCGCGCACTTATGGAGACAGGATGGAGATCGGGACGTGACTTGAATTCTCTTGATGAAGAACTGGGAGAAAAAACACCTGACATTTCGAGAAATAAACAAAACTCAGGAGGTAGGAACTCTTCCTATTCAGAATAACCAACAACAACGTCATAGTCTACTACGTAGAAAAGTAGTAATTTGCGATTTCTTACTAATAAATGAATGCTCTGTTGGAATGAAGGCTAGCTAATTGCAGTGGCTATATTTAAAAGTTCATTTCAACATTTCAACATCGATCTCAACATCAAAGTAGACAAAGTATATAGCTAAATTCAGTTAAAAATGAATTGACAAAGTTTTGTTGACACATAGCGTGACATAATTAGAAGCTGCAGTGCTGCAGAATGTTAGAAAAATGGAAAATTCCTAAAAAATCTTTTCGGGGGATCATTGTGCAGAAAAGATTTTTATAACTGAGTCATATCACGATCCATTGTAGCTCGTTCTCAGGCTCATTCTCTTTACCTAATCCAAACGAAATTGTCCAGAATCAGGAGCACTAGCTGCGCTAGAACAAATTTCGATAAACTATTTCAGTTTTTGCCCAGTCAGCAAATCATATTGATCTACACTTTTCGTCTCCATTGCTTTTTAGCGGTGCATGAAGATAGCGAGCCCAGCTGAGTCATCGTCGATACAGTCAGACGGTGACGAGTTCAGGGGAAGTTTTTGGCTTTGGGGGGATTCCATTCCGTAACCCGACTGCATGGCGGCCCACAGTTCCCCCGGAGGGTGAAAGAAAAAAGTTCCCAGATCCCAGCCATTACCGCGGTATAGTCATAAATCACGCAGGGAGAGGGGATGGGATGAAGAGTTCGGTTTAAAAAAGTCACTAATGAATAATCGTTGCGAACCCCTGATTGGCATTGTAATCAGTTTAAATCAAAGCCTTGCACTGTAAAAAAAAAGTAATTTATAGTCAGTCGCCAACAACTCAACCAACAATCAACAACGCATTTATCCAAATCTGACATATGCCCATGCAGAGTCCTGCCCTGCTCGAATGATGAACAGCTTCTGGTTGTTTTTAGAGGTCTTTTTACCTCTCTAAACTAGATTGACATCGGGGTAAAGATTTGGCAGCAATGCTTCAGACGGTGGCGTAGTCAAAAGGGGAGATCACGGGAGCGTCATGACCCTACTAAAGAGAGCCGATATTTAAATCTCGATCGATTAATAATATTCAAAAAGCATCAAATGAGTAATGACAACATAATTTTGTCAACAGACCTAAAGTGGCGCTTAAATCTCACCTGCGGAGCTTGTAAATTGGCGCCTAAATCTCACCTGCGGAGCTAAATTGGCGCCTAAATCTCACCTGCAGAGCTGAATTGGCGCTTAAATCTCACCTGCAGAGCTAAATTGGCGCTTAAATCTCACCTGCAGAGCTAAATTGGCGCTTAAATCTCACCTGCAGAGCTGAATTGGCGCTTAAATCTCACCTGCAGAGCTGAATTGGCGCTTAAATCTCACCTGCAGAGCTCGTAAATTGGCGCTTAAATCTCACCTGCGGAGCTCGTAGATTCGCGCTTAAATCTCACCTGCGGAGCTCGTAAATTGGCGCTTAAATCTCACCCTGCTGAGCTGAATTGACGCTTAAATATTTTCTCAGTGACTTAATTATGCTACAGTGACTTTGACTATAGTCTATGGCTTGCTGTGGCTCTGTATGGCCCCAGAGTGATAGATACGAGCATACCTAACTAGATTAGATATCTATTAGATATTAATATCTCACCTGCGGAGCTCTTTCTTCTGCAGGAGCACCTGCGGAGAATATCTTTCGATAGAATTCTATGGAAAGGCTCGGGACCCCAAAATTAATGCCTAATCTTAACATGTCTAATCGAATTTAGTTTCCTGGTGCATTTTCAGCTAAAATTATCATTTATGACAGTAAGTATATATTACTTTCTGGCTAAACAGGAACTTTCCTTTGTTATTTATGCTTTTATAACTCCGTAAGCTCCCACGCCATACTAGCGCAATTCTAACCACTTCCGTGCAACCTATTGATATATTCGTGTTAGGCCTTCAGTTTTAAGATAAAGCCGGTTAAGCTTTCAGGTCTCGGCTGGAAGCCGTGCATGGGAGTTGAAAAAATATGGCAAATTCGTTTTAACAAAAACCGCACACGTGTGAATGAATCAAGTAATTACTGCGTGCGTCTCAGTGATGGTGGCAGGCAAAATAAACATATGAATAATAAAATTTTATTGCCTCTAACTTGCCGCCTGCCTCTGAGGGTTGTTGCATATTTTTTTCTGCAAAATGTAACTTTTTGTGAAATCACTAGATTAGCAATCCATTACATATTTAATTCATGAGCTAGATTAGCAATCCATTACACACTTTATGCATGAGCTAGATTAGCAATCCATTACATACTTTATGCATGAGCTAGATTAGCAATCCATTACACACTTTATTCATGAGCTAGATTAGCAATCCATTACACACTTTATTCATGAGCTAGATTAGCAATCCATTACATACTTTATTCATGAGCTAGATTAGCAATCCATTACATACTTTATTCATGAGCTAGATTAGCAATCCATTACATACTTTATGCATGAGCTAGATTTGCAATCCATTACATACTTTATTCATGAGCTAGATTAGCAATCCATTACATACTTTATTCATGAGCTAGATTAGCAACCCATTACATACTTTATGCATGAGCTAGATTAGCAATCCATTACATACTTTATGCATGAGCTAGATTAGCAATCCATTACATACTTTATTCATGAGCTAGATTAGCAATCCATTACATACTTTATTCATGAGCTAGATTAGCAATCCATTACATACTTTATGCATGAGCTAGATTAGCAATCCATTACATACTTTATGCATGAGCTAGATTAGCAATCCATTACATACTTTATGCATGAGCTAGATTAGCAATCCATTACATACTTTATGCATGAGCTAGATTAGCAATCCATTACATACTTTATGCATGAGCTAGATTAGCAATCCATTACATACTTTATGCATGAGCTAGATTAGCAATCCATTACATACTTTATGCATGAGCTAGATTAGCAATCCATTACATACTTTATTCATGAGCTAGATTAGCAATCCATTACATACTTTATGCATGAGCTAGATTAGCAATCCATTACATACTTTATGCATGAGCTAGATTAGCAATCCATTACATACTTTATGCATGAGCTAGATTAGCAATCCATTACATACTTTATGCATGAGCTAGATTAGCAATCCATTGTTGCATACTCCACAACAGCTTGTGCCAGTGAGTAATGAGAGATTACTGACACATATTTAGCTTTAAATTTCCGCAAAGCAGATACTGTCAAATATTGAGAAACCACACGGCAATGGCTGTACAGCACAAGAGCGGCAGTCAGTTTCTGCCATGCCCAGCAAGCGCAGGTGAAATTCACAATGAAAGCTGACGGTTTGATGCGGGCCGTCTGTCCGCTCAAAACAGCTCGTAATTGAGTTGCTAGCTGCGCTCAGTTATCTAGCTCACTAAACCCGTATGTAGGCGGTTCTCCAGGAAGAAAATTCCGAAAAATGGAGGGAATTCCCCCTCCCCCTGTGATGACGCAACCCACCAACCAGCCCCAGCTGAAATATAAATATTGCAGTATTTTAATGCAGGTCAGAGCTAACCGCATTTAATAAATGGTACACAACAGTTGAGGCTTGTAAAAGCCTAACGCAGAAGACATTATTATAAATGCAACATAATGTTTAACTATGGAATGGTGATCGTAAATAATAATTATCTCCTGTAATAAACTTGTGTCAGAAAATTTATATTCGGAGCCTTATATGCTATAATGTATAAGAGCTATAAGCATAATGGGGATAATTTCGAGACCAAGGATTCGATACAACCCGCCGACTTCAAACGTATTTTTTATATACAACAACTATAGGACTCGACAGAAGTCAACTTAGACTGCCGAGGTCGACAGACGGACCCCGGCTCCATAAAAAACTTTACAGAAGGGTCGTGAGCAACCCTCTGTCGATGCAGAGCTGAATAAAATAAAATTGAAAAAACCAACTCTCGTCGGAATGGCGCCATTCGTTATCCGCGTGTTCAGGACAGGGATTTATGTTGAAATTTAGGAACTTATAGGAAAAAAACAACAATAGCTACACTTTAACTCATCGAGGAAGCTCTCCGACTCTGGCTCTGGGATGCTTTTTGAGGGAAAGGCAGTCGTGGAAGTGGGAGGAAGCCCTGCTTTTTGGCTGCACACACAAGGATGCAGGTCTACAATTGCCACTTTGCCCTAAGACCTCCGAAGACCTCCAAGTCCAAACTCTACAGGGCGTGACTGCATGCAGTTCCATATCAACCGTCGAGAGAGGGAGAGAGAGTGGGGCATAGGGCGGCACAGATGGCCCAGTTCTCGACTTCTCGGCTATACATGCATGTGTTAAGACATTTTGGGAGAATTTGGGACTGGGGCGGCCGTGTCCGGGAATAGGGTCTCCAGAGCACTGCTGCTGCAACTGCGCCGTGAAGCCAGCAGCTATGAGGCACCGACTGCACGTTCGCTGGGATCCTCCCCTAGCTGCATACGAAAATATTCTCTGCTTTTATAACAACTTGATTTAGTCTTCGCCGAAGCTTAAATCTATAAAAAACAGTTGGCTGAAAAAGCAGTTTCTAACCGAACTTCTCATCTAATTTGTCTACGAGCTATTTGTCTCTATTTGTCTATATTGAAAATCTCTATGAAAGATAGACGGCTTCTTGCCTTTCATTAATTATATTTCAATACAAATTCGCCTTGGGGTTTTCTCCGTATACTGCATGTGAACAACAATTCAGTTGAGCGTTAAGAGTTTTTAAAGCAATAAAAAATATAAAAATTTAGGACAGTTTTCTAGAACAGTTAATTTGTAGAACATTTGCTTTTTGAACGAGCCCGTTTGAAGCAAACAGCGTACCAGTTAGAGAGGGGGAATATCCCTTTACAACGTCACAGCAGCCGCGGTTTGTGATTGGAGGGGCGCGTCTTTGGAAGAGGGGACTCCATCGAGGGGTGTGGGGGCGCCATCGATGGGGTTGGGGGCGCCATCTAGGGATGTGCATGGGGGCGCCATTGAGGGGTGTGGGGGGCGCCATCGAGGGGAGTTGGGGACGCCATTGAGGGGTGTGGGGGCGCCATCGAGGGGAGTTGGGGACGCCATTGAGGGGTGTGGGGGCGCCATCGAGGGGAGTTGGGGACGCCATTGAGGGGTGTGGGGGCGCCATCGAGGGGAGTTGGGGACGCCATTGAGGGGTGTGGGGGCGCCATCGAGGGGAGTTGGGGACGCCATTGAGGGGTGTGGGGGCGCCATCGAGGGGAGTTGGGGACGCCATTGGTAGCGTCTATGGCGTTATATATGGCGTTGTATATATATATATATTGTATATTGTATATATATATGTTATATATGGCGTTATATATGGCGTTGGGGACGCCATCGTGTGGGGCGCCATCGAGGGGAGTTGGGGACGCCATTGAGGGGTGTGGGGGCGCCATCGAGGGGAGTTGGGGACGCCATTGAGGGGTGTGGGGGCGCCATCGAGGGGAGTTGGGGACGCCATTGAGGGGTGTGGGGACGCCATCGAGGGGAGTTGGGGACGCCATTGAGGGGTGTGGGGGCGCCATCGAGGGGAGTTGGGGACGCCATTGAGGGGTGTGGGGGCGCCATCGAGGGGAGTTGGGGACGCCATTGAGGGGTGTGGGGGCGCCATCGAGGGGAGTTGGGGACGCCATTGAGGGGTGTGGGGCGCCATTGAGGGTTGTGGGGACGCCATCGAGGGGAGTTGGGGACGCCATCCAGGGGAGTTGGGGACGCCATCGAGGGGAGTTGGGGACGCCATCGAGGGGTGTGGGGACGCTATTGAGGGGTGTGGGGACGCCAGGGGTGGGGACGCCATCGATTGGGGTGGGGGCGCCATCGAGGGGTGTGGGGGTGCCATCAATGGGACAGGTACAAGGGGGGCGCCACCTTAGGGCGCCAGCACTATCGAAGGTGGCGGCCGCGGCCACCTTTGCTTGCCCCCCCCCCACTGGTTCGCTCCTTCAACGCCGCAGAGCCCCAGCATGTAACTCTACAGCATTCCAGCTCGGCCTCTCGTCACTGTCACGGGCTTACTAGCTACCGTGTGTCTGTCGCTAAAGTCTGTTTGTTTACTCAATCGCCAAGGTCGCCGAGGTCACATGACTATTATAGACGGCGGAATCGCTCTCGGCAAAAATATGCCCCAATTTTTTTCGGAATCCTTTTCAACGTCCGGCCAGATTGTTGACAGTTGACAGCGCTCGCCATTTTAGTGGATTGGGTGGCGGCGCAAGGGTCAGATGTAAGCGTCGGGCTCACCTTCTGCTCCCAATGCCAAACAAAACTCGTAAGCAACTTCCTTCCCACGAATATCAAACGGGTTCTTGTTGGGATAATACATCAACGAAGGGAAGCGCAGAGGAGTGGAGCCGTGAATCCTATCGGTGAGCCACCCAGTCTGAGTCAACAACCTGAACTTCTCGGGCGGCCGCTAAGCAACCCACAAACAAGCCGGGCCAAAAAAGGACCCGGAATGATTAGCATTAGCAAGTCCCTCAAACAGGGTCTGTTTGTCACGGAGAAGTCCTGGGCCCGCACAACAAACCGTTAACCCGTGACCCCCTGCGATACTGTAGACTGACTGCATATAGGGATAAATATGGAACAAAGAGCGAAAATTCGGAAACAGAATAAAGAGGCCTCTTATCTCCGGGATTTGGTAAAGCAAAGTGTTCGCATTATGGGGAGAGAGGAATCGGCAACTACCCTGCAGACTGCAGCCCTCGTCATCGCATGGTTATTAGCAAGGTGAACTGAGTCATCGCCGCCCAGTGTTGAAGCGAAATGGGGCTTGAAAAGTACAAATGCCAGTTCTCCCACTAAGCCTATATGCAACAGTTTTTGATACTGCAGCAAGGTCACCTTCAGATCCAGCACAAAGAACTGCTGGGCTGTCTCCCTGCATAGGGCTGCATTCACAGACAGGTACAATTTGGTGTCACAAGGCTTGCTGTGGCGGTGGCATGTTCTAGCTTGCCCTGCACAGCAAACAAAGACATTTTTTCTCTCCATCACAAGAAGGTGACTTCTGCCGCTAAACTGTAGTAGTGCCAGTTCTTATCAGCTATCAACCCCCCCCCCCGAAAAGAGTTCCGTAAGAATAAATAATGATTGCAACTATAGCTAGCTACCTTGCGTGACAAGGTCTTCGGTTGATACTTACTTCTTTCTTGGGTTCATTTCTCGAATACCAGGCCTGCTGGAGGAAAGTGAACTTAGTGAAGAAACGGAAACCTGGGGGTTAACTTAATTGAATTAGTCACCATCACGACTTAATGCATTGCTCGAATATGTTAGTTCGGTGTGTAGTGTCTGTAAACAATCAGTACAAGGCAGAAACAAGGGCAGCGACTACATATTTAGGACAAAATAATTCACCAACAAGTGCCTAGTGCGTAGCTCCTTCTGCTTTCTGCTCAGTCATATAAGGGCTGGAGGCCCTCGGGTGTTACGAGACATTGTCATGAGGTTCATCCAGTCCAACCCGCCTCGGTCATAGAGGCTTATCCAGTCCAACCCGCCTCGGTCATAGAGGTTTATCCAGTCCAACCCGCCTCGGTCATAGAGGTTTATCCAGTCCAACCCGCCTCGGTCATACAGGTTCATTCAGTCCAACCCGCCTCGGTCATAGAGGTTCAATCAGTCCAACCCGCCTCGGTCATAGAGGTTCATTCAGTCCAATTATCTACAGTCAATCTTATTTTTTTCACTTCAAATGTTGTGTCTCCGCCCAGGGGCTTATCTTAGGTAACAATTTTAAATTTATCTTAAAAATTTCAGTTCACATATTCAATAAATAGGTCCCTTGGACTGTCAGAACTTCGCTGTCAGCAAATATGCATCTTTATACTTTCCTCTCAGTCTCTCCATCCTCCTACCTTTAGTATCTTCAGCAAGGCCGGTTTGTTTATGCGTATAGCGAATGCATGAATGGAACTGCTGTGCGAGTATTCTGTTTCCGTTGTTGCCTGTTACTTATGTTATGACGAAAAAGGCCTTGTCAAACTCAATGCAGCACGTGCCACTACGGGTTGCACCAGTTGGGACAGAACTGACCTAGACCATTCTTCACATTGTTGAAAGTTCCCCCATCATCAACCAGCCATTAATCCCCGATTAGAGATCCCATTGTCCAGGCATCATCCATGCCAATAAATCGAATGCCCGATGCCCCAGTGTCAGATGCCGATGCCCCTGTTGTCAGATTCCGATGCCCCTGTGTCAGATTCCGATGCCCCTGTGTCAGATTCCAATGCCCCTGTTGTCAGATTCCGATGCCCCAGTGTCAGATGCCGATACTTCTGTGTCAGATGCCGATGCCCAGTGTCAGATGCCGAAACCCTCATGTCAGATGCCGATGCCCCTGTTGTCAGATGCCGAAACCCTCATGTCAGATGCCGATGCCCCTGTTGTCAGATGCCGAAACCCTCATGTCAGATGCCGATGCCCCTGTTGTCAGATGCCGAAACCCTCATGTCAGATGCCGATGCCCCTGTTGTCAGATGCCGAAACCCTCATGTCAGATGCCGATGCCCCTGTTGTCAGATGCCGAAACCCTCATGTCAGATGCCGATACTCCTGTGTCAGATGCCGATACTCCTGTGTCAGATGCCGATGCCCCTGCAGTGTCAGATGCCGATACTCCTGTGTCAGATGCCGATGCCCCTGCAGTGTCAGATGCCGATGCCCTCATGTCAGATGCCGATGCCCCAGTGTCAGATGCCGAAACCCTGTGTCAGATCCGATTCCCCCGTGTCAGATGCCGATACTCCTGGGTCAGATGCCGATGCCCCTGCAGTGTCAGATGCCGATGCCCCTGCAGTGTCAGATGCCGATGCCCCCGCAGTGTCAGATGCCGAAACCCTCATGTCAGATGCCGATGCCAGATTCCGATGCCCCTGTGTCAGATTCCAATGCCCCTGTTGTCAGATTCCGATGCCCCTGTGTCAGATTCCAATGCCCCTCATGTCAGATGCCGATGCCCCAGTGTCAGATGCCGAAACCCTGTGTCAGATCCCGATTCCCCCGTGTCAGATGCCGATACTCCTGGGTCAGATGCCGATGCCCCTGCAGTGTCAGATGCCGATGCCCTCATGTCAGATGCCGATGCCCCAGTGTCAGATGCCGAAACCCTGTGTCAGATCCCGATTCCCCCGTGTCAGATGCCGATACTCCTGGGTCAGATGCCGATGCCCCTGCAGTGTCAGATGCCGATGCCCCCGCAGTGTCAGATGCCGAAACCCTCATGTCAGATGCCGATGCCAGATTCCGATGCCCCTGTGTCAGATTCCAATGCCCCTGTTGTCAGATTCCGATACCCCTGTGTCAGATTCCGATACTCCTGTGTCAGATCCCGATTCCCCCGTGTCAGATGCCGATACTCCTGTGTCAGATGCCGATACTCCTGTGTCAGATTCCAATGCCCCTGTTGTCAGATTCCGATACCCCTGTTGTCAGATTCCAATACCCCTGTGTCAGATTCCGATACTCCTGTGTCAGATGCCGATACTCCTGTGTCAGATGCCGATGCCCCTGCAGTGTCAGATGCCGAAACCCTCGTGTCAGATGCCGAAACCCTCATGTCAGATGCCGATGTCCCAGTGTCAGATGCCGATGCCAGATTCCGATGCCCCTGTGTCAGATAGTGATAGTCATTGTATGTATAGTCATTAGTGGACTATTGCCGATATGTATTGAAAACAATTTAAAGCACTACTATCTAAACCGCGGGTGCAAAAGTTATAGACAAGACACTATCGTTGCCAGGCAAGTGTTTTGGCTATAAAATGCTTGAATTAAAATCCATAACGAAGTTCCATGACGAAGTTCGCGTTCATTCTTCTTCGTTCTGGTTCTGCAGCAAAAAGGTCTTGTTGGCTTGGCAAATCTAAAAATACCTTAGCAAAGTCTAATTTTAATTCTATTTGATGACCGAGTAGTTTACAGTTTGATTCGCCTGAATGACACTCATGACAAGGATGTGTAGACAGTGCGTATTTTACGCGAACCCCAACTTCTTGATCTGTCCCGGGACATGGCCCCACTATTAACAGTGATAACCTGTGGTCAGATATACTGATGCCTCTGTGTCAGATACCGATGGCTCCTGTGTCAGATACCGATCGCCCCTGTGTCACCCACCTGTGTCAGATACTGTCACCTTGTGTGAGATATTGTCAGATACTGCCACCTTGTGTGAGATATTGTCAGATACTGCCACCTTGTGTGAGATATTGTCAGATGCTGCCACTGTGTGGGAGATATTGTCAGATGCTGCCACCGCGTGGGAGATATTGTCAGATATTGCCACCGCGTGGGAGATATTGTCAGATATTGCCACCGTGTGGGAGATATTGTCAGATGCTGCCACCTTGTGTGAGATATTGTCAGATACTGCCACCTTGTGTCAGATACTGCCACCTTGTGTGAGATATTGTCAGATGCTGCCACCGTGTGGGAGATATTGTCAGATGCTGCCACCGTGTGGGAGACATTGTCAGATGCTGCCACCGTGTGGGAGATATTGTCAGATGCTGCCACCGTGTGGGAGACATTGTCAGATGCTGCCACCGTGTGTCAGATATTGTCAGATATTGTCAGATATTGTCAGATATTGTCAGATATTGTCAGATATTGTCAGATATTGTCAGATGCTGGCACCGTGTGTGTCAGATATTGTCAGATGCTGGCACCGTGTGTCAGATATTGTCAGATGCTGGCACCGTGTGTCAGATTTGTCAGATGCTGGCACCGTGTGTCAGATATTGTCAGATGCTGCCACCGTGTGGGAGATATTGTCAGATGCTGCCACCGTGTGGGAGATATTGTCAGATACTGTCGCCTTGTGTGAGATATTGTGAGATACTGCCACCGTGTGTCAGATATTGTCAGATGCTGTCACCGTGTGTCAGATAGTCGCCTTGTGTCAGATACTGATGCTGCGCCTACATGTCAGATACTGTAAATGCACCCCGTGTCGGATTACAGTCAGACGTCGCGATTTGGGTGGACATTTGGACCCCAATCCTTAATAACTATTGCGTAAACTGAAGCTGTACCAATACCAAGACGCTAATTTTAAAACAGTTTCGTAAAATTATGCCTAAAAGAGTCAATTTGTTTTTGTCAACGTCCACGACAGCGACCCCAAAAAATTATAGAAAAGTAAAAAAGATTAAACTAAAATCTATCGATCTGACAAATGACTAGCCAGTAGCCACTACTATTTTTTTATCTAAGACTACGACACCCCTGTCTGTAACACTCTTCTCTCAGCCTGCAATGCAAACTACGAGTATAACTATACAGGCTGATCTTGTACGAGAGTTAATTACACCGCCTATCGTGATAATGCCTTGTACAGCTATTTAGCGGAGAGAGATTATTATGGGGTGGGGTTGGCGCTAGACTGAGCCATCCGATTCATAGCCGGCATTCAAGTCAAACAAAA
>NIVC01001057.1:200221-254593 GCA_002269645.1 Macrostomum lignano | reverse complement strand
CTCTATCCCCATGCTCAATGCATTCTCTATCCCCATGCTCAATGCATTCTCTATCCCCATGCTCAATGCATTCTCTATCCCCATGCTCAATGCATTCTCTATCCCCATGCTCAATGCATTCTCTATCCCCATGCTCAATGCATTCTCTATCCATGCTCAATGCATTCTCTATCCCCATGCTCAATGCATTCTCTATCCCCCATGCCTCAATGCATTCTCTATCCCCATGCTCAATGCATTCTCTATCCCATGCTCAATGCATTCTCTATCCCCATGCTCAATGCATTCTCTATCCCCCATGCCTCAATGCATTCTCTATCCCCATGCTCAATGCATTCTCTATCCCCGATGCTCAATGCATTCTCTATACCCCATGCTCAATGCATTCTCTACCCCCATGCTCAATGCATTCTCTATCCCCATGCTCAATGCATTCTCTATCCCATGCTCCATGCATTCTCTTCCCCCATGCTCAATGCATTCTCTATCCCCATGCTCAATGCATTCTCTATCCCCCATTCTCAATGCATTCTCTATCCTAATGCATTCCCAATGCCTAATTAATGCATTCCAATGCCTAATGCATTCCAATGCCTAATGCATTCCCAATGCCTAATGCATTCCCAATGCCTAATTAATGCATTCCCAATGCCTAATGCATTCCCAATGCCTAATTAATGCATTCCAATGCCTAATGCATTCCCAATGCCTAATGCATTCCCAATGCCTAATGAATGCATTCCAATGCCTAATGCATTCCCAATGCCTAATGCATTCCAATGCCTAATGAATTCCCAATGCCTAATGCATTCCCAATGCCGAATGCAAACAACAAAATCGAAACAAGAGGAAAAAAAGCAAGTCGGGAAACAAAACTGCCAGACAGGCGGCATCTGTGAACAGAATTTCGCATTTGCAGCAAATATTACTTTATTATAATTAGTTTAGATAGACATTTGACATAAGACTGTGTTACAGACAAGGAACCGGTGGATTGGAGGGTGAAGCCTCCGCCGCAGTCGCACTGGATATCAGAGCTACCTGGCAGCCACTGCAGAGGCCCACAGAAGCAGGCGGTGAGGAGGGGGCGGGGCCGGTGAGTCGGGGACCAGACCGGGCAGAAGGCCGGAAAGAACCGTCAGTCAGTCAGTGCTCAGGAGCATGTTGGGTATTACGAATGCCGATGATAGTTGCGGGTACGCGAGTAGACAAAGAAAGCAAAGTCAGGCTGAAGGGCCGGCCGTCACGTGGCTTCGCGTAGTTGCGCGTCCACTCGCGCGCGTTGCGAATGGCCTCCGGCTCGTTGTTCTTCCACAGCTCGGCAATGTCGTTCTCCAGCGGATCGTCGGGATTCGGCGCGCTGAGCAGCGCCTGGATGGACAGCAGCACGGTGCGGATCTGCAGCGCCGGGCTCCACTTGTCCTTCAGGATGTCCAGGCAGATGCGGCCCAGCCGGTCTATGTTGGGGTGGTAAATCTTCGTCATGAACCGCACCTTGGGCGCGTTCATCGGGTACTCCTCGGGCAGGAACAGCTCCAGACGGAACACGCCGCCCTCGTACGGGCTGTCGTTCGGCCCGTGCACCGTCACCTGGAAGTAGCGCGCGTTCGCTTCGTTCGGCGTGGCCTCGATGCCCTCCACCGGCTCCGCCATCAGACGCTGCGTCTCCTTGATGATGCGACGCGGCAGGCCGGCCATTGAAGAGCCTGGCTCTGCGGTGTGCGGCCGGGCTATGCTGCTCTACTGACAGTAGCATGATACTAATCTGATCAATGCCCTACTGACAGTAGCATGGTACTAATCTGATCAATGCCCTACTGACAGTAGCATGGTACTAATCTGATCAATGCCCTACTGACAGTAGCATGATACTAATCTGATCAATGCCCTACTAACAGTAGCATGATACTAATCTGATCAGTGCTCTGCTGACAGTAGCATGGTACTAATCTGATCAATGCCCTACTGACAGTAGCATGGTACTAATCTGATCATGCCCTACTGACAGTAGCATGATACTAATCTGATCAGTGCTCTGCTGACAGTAGCATGATACTAATCTGATCAGTGCTCTGCTGACAGTAGCATGATACTAATCTGATCAGTGCTCTGCTGACAGTAGCATGGTACTAATCTGATCAATGCCCTACTGACAGTAGCATGGTACTAATCTGATCAATGCCCTACTGACAGTAGCATGATACTAATCTGATCAGTGCTCTGCTGACAGTAGCATGATACTAATCTGATCAGTGCTCTGCTGACAGTAGCATGGTACTAATCTGATCAATGCCCTACTGACAGTAGCATGGTACTAATCTGATCAATGCCCTACTGACAGTAGCATGATACTAATCTGATCAGTGCTCTGCTGACAGTAGCATGATACTAATCTGATCAGTGCTCTGCTGACAGTAGCATGATACTAATCTGATCAGTGCTCTGCTGACAGTAGCATGGTACTAATCTGATCAATGCCCTACTGACAGTAGCATGGTACTAATCTGATCAATGCCCTACTGACAGTAGCATGATACTAATCTGATCAATGCCCTACTGACAGTAGCATGATACTAATCTGATCAATGCCCTACTGACAGTAGCATGATACTAATCTGATCAGTGCTCTGCTGACAGTAGCATGGTACTAATCTGATCAATGCCCTACTGACAGTAGCATGGTACTAATCTGATCAATGCCCTACTGACAGTAGCATGGTACTAATCTGATCAATGCCCTACTGACAGTAGCATGGTACTAATCTGATCAATGCCCTACTGACAGTAGCATGATACTAATCTGATCAGTGCTCTGCTGACAGTAGCATGGTACTAATCTGATCAATGCCCTACTGACAGTAGCATGGTACTAATCTGATCAATGCCCTACTGACAGTAGCATGATACTAATCTGATCAGTGCTCTGCTGACAGTAGCATGATACTAATCTGATCAGTGCTCTGCTGACAGTAGCATGATACTAATCTGATCAGTGCTCTGCTGACAGTAGCATGATACTAATCTGATCAGTGCTCTGCTGACAGTAGCATGATACTAATCTGATCAGTGCTCTGCTGACAGTAGCATGATACTAATCTGATCAATGCCCTACTGACAGTAGCATGATACTAATCTGATCAGTGCTCTGCTGACAGTAGTAGGAGGCTGGCTACTCAAATGAAATGAAACAAGACTCAAAGCCAAGTTCCCGAGCAGAATAAAATCGAAGATAATAATTAGTGTCCCAATATTTTATCCCCGAGACGTTGGGAATCGCAGGAAGACAAAATAAGACGCAGGAGAATTCTTTTACAAAGAAATCTTAGCAGCAAAGTTTTACTCAAAATTGCCTCACCCGGTGAGAGAACAAATGACCAAAAAAGCAATTAAAAAAGAAAACTGTAATAACAGAGAAGAGAAAGTCTTTCTGTCAGTGTCGGCAAAACAAAACGTTGAACTGGAAGCCGATGCGATGAAGGAAGCTGAGGCAGTGGAGGAAACAGGATCGAGAAGTCTCCGACAAAGCGAATAAAAACAAATAACAAAAAAGAGTAAAAAGACAAATCTGAGATTCAGAACTCTTATTGTAGCAAGCAGGTGGGCAAAGAGCGGCAACGCGAGCCGCAGACTGCTCAAGCAGATGGAGGCTGAGCTGCTCTGGGGAAGAGTCGTACCAGAGTTCCATTTCTTGCACGACCGCACAATAAGACTAAGAGCTCGCGCTTGTCATGCGATTCAAGCCCAGCTGAGGGCCCGATTGATTTCCGCAGCTGCCCCCGCGAGCTAACCAGCTAAACCTTTGTTATCTGCATTGATTTCCGCAGCTGCCCCCGCGAGCTAACCAGCTAAACCTTTGTTATCTAAATTGACTTTCGCAGCTCCCGCCTCTGCCAGAGCAGGCCACGGTGACCAATTCAGATGGAAGCAGCAGAATTTCAATGGGGCCAATTAATAAAAGTCAACCAGCAGGCTTTGAGTTAGTTTAGAATGAGCAGGCGCAATACTGACAGTTATTAATCGGCTGCTGAGCTGATGGAGGCGGGAGAACAGGTGAGAACAGGACTGCAGCAATTTTAGCACCGCAAAATAGACGAGAACTTGACTGGCTTTTCATTAATAACAATTTTCAAATTGACCAGATTAATCTAGTGGAGACGCAGTAAAAACGCAACCATGAAATCAAAACAAATGAAATCTATTGTTCGGCATGGATGTTAAATAATAAAACTTTATTGCTCTGACAAATACTGAGGCATATTGCACTGCATCACCTCTATTAATATTGCAGGCACAGAGCAGAGCTACTCAAGCACCATAGCAGGGTGAATTGCAACTCTGATTTATTTGACACAATTGAGAAACATCCACTAGGATGCTCATTTAAACAAGTGCTCAAAATCCTTAATCATTCATCATCAAAAATACTGCTTTTTGTGATTAAGAAAATCAAAAACGTTAAAAAAAAGAGTAAAACAAAGGAAACTAGAAATAAACATATGACGAGGCGATCCGCCAGCTAGAGGGGGGGGACAGTAGCAGTTTGGGGACTGGCTGAGCCGCTCACTGAGAGTGCACCACTCTCTGCAGGAGGCCCAGCGGGCTGAGCACGGGCTCCCGCTTCCGCCTGATCAGGTACAGCGGAGTGAAGCCGGTGGCCAGCAGCAGCAGGCACAGCCCGATGAACACCAGCGCCAGGGCAGTCAGCACCTGCCAGCGCTCCCGGAGCCGGACCTTCATCACTGATTAGGCGGCCGCTAAGGCTGGGGGCTGAAAGACGAGGCTGCGATTGAAGCACTTGTAAGATACTAGCTGAGCCCCTTGCTGGAATAATTGGGACTGTGGGAGCTGGCTGCTCAGCCTGAGGAGCTGGGAGGGTGGCTGCTCAGTCTGAGGATCTGGGAGGCTGGCTGCTCAGTCTGAGGATCTGGGAGGGTGGCTGCTCAGTCTGAGGATCTGGGAGGCTGGCTGCTCAGCCTGAGGATCTGGGAGGCTGGCTGCTCAGTCTAAGGATCTGGGAGGGTGGCTGCTCAGCCTGAGGATCTGGGATGCTGGCTGCTCAGCCTGAGGATCTGGGAGGCTGGCTGCTCAGCCTGTGGATCTGGGAGGCTGGCTGCTCAGCCAGAGGATCTGGGAGGCTGGCTGCTCAGTCTGAGGATCTGGGAGGCTGGCTGCTCAGCCAGAGGATCTGGGAGGCTGGCAGCTGCACCAAGTTCTATCTCTAGGCAGAAAGTAAAAGCCTAGTAAAAAATAAAAAGGCAAGACACAAGGGTGTTTACAAAGGCCATACGAGACATGCGGTGCCAAAGAGCCGCAAATCCTCGCGCTCCGCATCTCGCCAATAAAATAATTATTGAATATAATTATTGTAAACTGCAAAAGCAAAAACAGAAACAAATCATGATTTTTTCTCCTGCTTTTAATATACTGCTTTGCGCAAATAAAACATTGAAAACGGCTGTCTTAAAAAGCACAGATAGCATTGGATCTTGCAGAGAGGAGAGAAACATTAGTGTTTGTGGCCTGTGTGCACAGTCAAGGATTACAGAGCAGGGTTGGGTTGGCCGAGCAGGGGGAAAAACAGGCCTAATCTAAGTGGAATGCGGAGCTCCCAGCCAAGTGAGAGTAACTGACAAAAAGGATCAGAAGAGAGGAGAAATGGGATCTTCTCGAGATCAGAGAGGTTAGAGATAGGACCAGATGGAGTTCGAATCAGAGAAAAGATGGAATTTGAAGAGGTAGAGATGGAGTCAGAGATGGTAGAGATAGGGTTAGAGAAGATAGAGATGGGGTCAGAGAAGATAGAGATGGGGTCAGAGAAGGTAGAGATGGGATCAGAGAAGATAGAGATGGGGTCAGAGAAGGTAGAGATGCGATCAGAGAAGGTAGAGATGGGATCAGAGAAGGTAGAGATGGGATCAGAGAAGGTAGAGATGGGGTCAGAGAAGGCAGGATAGAGAATAGACATGCAAGCAGAAAGTGCAGGCAGTGGGGAAAGAAGCGCAGGCTTGGTCCATGGCAGTGATGGAGGGCGCGGGGTGTGAGCAAAGCCGGTACAGAGCCGCAGGAATGAAGCGGGCCCACGCAGAAGCGGATGCGGAGTGTCAGAGCAGTATATACGAGCTACGTGTGTAACATTAGTGGCACAAAAAGACAAGCAGCATAGCAACGCAAAAATGAGAATTTTTCGGTCCAGCGGCGCTGCGAGAAGCACCGCCTGCCGCTTGTTAAAAATAGTAGTCACGCAAGATGATAAATTGTTAACCTTTCGCAACTCCGATCGCAGTCGAATATTAAATTCTGTGTTCAGCAAGCGAATAAACATACTAGACTACTCACTAGTAGTTCAACTGTACTATTGTATATTGTTAAAATTGATTTTTTTACCCCAGAAATACATCGAAAATCAGTGAGAAAACCCCGAAAGGTCAGTTATCACATTTTTGGTACAACAATATTAGGGCGGGACAATACGAAAGTTCATAGTGCGTCACAACAAACAAAAACCACCCTGCCGTCTCCGTTTCATTCATTATCACCATGGCCAAGTGTTAAGTACAGACAAGGGCGCACTAACTAATGATCCACTCAAGCAGGGGAAGCGCGCAGCCGGCGCACACACTGAGAGTTGGAGCCGGGAATCGCCGTCAATTCGGGGTCATCTGTTCGACACGACGCCGTTTTTCAACGACGCCATCTTTTTGGCGTGCATCTCGGAGGCGGCCGGCGGGATGGCGCCACCGCCGCCGCTGCCGCCAGCTTGGCCGGACGAGCCGGGCAGGGCAGACAGGTACTGCTTGTTGCGGTGGTAATTCAGCACGGATACTGGCGTCTTTCCAGCCATGATGAGAACCACGAATACAAAAAGGATGGAAGCGACTAGGATAGCGGCTAGCTTGGCGTTGCTGGCGTGCATTCCGGCTGGGCGGCTGAGGGAGGGCCGGCGCTGCTTTGTAAAATATTGGCTTATGGAGTACTGGAGCTGTCTGCCTTTCTGTGTCTGTCAAGCTGTCTGCCTGTCTGTGTCTGTCCATCTGTCTGTCTTTTGACTAAATCAAATCATAGATAGGCACCCTAGGAATGGTCACCTAACATGTTGTTTGCTATGTAGAGCATCAGAAAGACTGGCTTAGAGATTCACCTCAGTTTTTTTTATTTCATTCATTTCTCAATTTACCTCCACTCAACTATCTTAAAATGGCATTTTTATTGTTTTAAGTTATCCAAAAGATTGAAAACTTTTGGTATATTGCTTATTTGCTACCATTTGATTCATAAACACAATATTTATTTTTTACTTTGTCCCCAGTGTCATTGTGTTATTGATACATTTATGTATATTGGTGTTGAAACTCTATTCTCATTTGCTATTGTCAAAATGTTCCCATTGTCATTTTCTAATGCTTACTTTGGTTTCTATGTGTTGTTTGTATCAGTGAAACATTTTAAGGGGGGATGTTGCAACATTCTGTTTTAAAATATTTGTCCTTCTTTCTATGTGCACATTGTTAGCACTCTTCTTTACTATCAATTATTAATTGGTTAGCATCCCCACCCTGTCAGCCATCCTTAGGCTTTTGCATATTGAACCCCATTTGATTTTTCTATCTATTCTTTTTTATCTTATCTACTCTAGCCACTTCAGAAAAAAATATATGCTGCATAAAGGGTTGGCTTTCAAGCCTGGTCCTTTCCTTTTCTACTCTAATTATCTTCAAATCAAGCTGCAAATTGTTGAATAGTGTTATTTTTTCTATAATCTAATATACTAAAATAATAAACTAAACAATAAAATAGACAGCCATAACCTATCACAATATAACCATGCATCAAGAAAAAGACTAAAAGACTATAATACCTAGGTTTATTGGCATATGTAGTAAAATCAATTATACATATACAAATGTGATAAATTTTTCTTTAGCAAAAACTTGCAATTGAATCACTGATTAGCAAGAGTTCATAAAGATAACCAATACCTAATCCATTGCAACTATGGCATATAGTGCACTTGGACTGTTTTTTATAGCTGGGGCATATGCCACTTGATATATTCTAGGGTCTATAGTCCTCTAATATCAAAGGTTTATTGAAACTTAATGAACTGAAACATTTATAAAAAGATATCTAAAATGTCTACCATATATTAAAAACTTAATGTTGGATTGGCTTAATTGTTTTTTTTTCTTGACTTTAAAAATATTAATTCAAAAAATGCTACAAAACTCCTTGGCCATAGTTAGGATTCAAACAGGGGGATTATAATGTGAGCATCCTATGTACATCCTATGCTTGTAAATTGCTGTTGTTTGTTACTAATTATTATTTGATATTTTGTTTCATTTTTTTGACACTTTTTCTCAAAGTACACAAATTTAATTTAGATTAATTATTATTTATTAGAATTATAAGAGGTCAAAAAAGCTAGATGCAACTCTAAAAACAAGTTTGGTAACCCCTTTTATAATCATTTTATGTACTTACATTTCATAGGCTAGTGCTGCAACTCCCAAAAATGGTCATGCAACTTAGGTTTATTTTTTGTATATAGAGTGTGCGTTTGCATCCTAAATTTAAAAATCACACACTGAAATTAAAAAGTGGGTATAGTTTAGGTGTGGTCTCATAACCTTTTTTTCATTGAAGTCTTATTTGCACTGCTGTAAAATAAGAAAAAAGAGAAATTGCAATTTGAGCCTTAAAATTGCACTATGAAAGTGAGCATAAGATGCAATTTTGCATTATGTCTCTGGCAAAAAAAAACCCTGCATGCAACCCAATTGGGGGTTGCATCCCATAGGTTGAGAACCACTGATCTAAAGGGTGTCCTGACAGTGCTAAGAATGAGGTCTTTTTTCTGATCAATACAAGGTTAAAACCCCCCTGGTTTTAGCTAGGTTTGAGATAGAGGGAGAGTTCAAATGAAGAATGATTTGACTCCCATCTAGCAAGCTATAGCGCTGCAATTGAAAACAATGAGGAATTGACTTTTATTGCTTTAGGCTCTATGCACAAGTTTTTTAATAATAATTATATTAGTCTATAAATAATGTATGCATATGGCTATATGTATATTATTACATTTAAAATCTCCTTACAATCTAGCCAATAACTTTAGTTTTGTATCCCTGCAGCCTTAGCTTTCTCACTAGTCTGCATGCTTAAAAGATAAATAAATCACAGCAAGACAAAATAGGTGTTGATTTTCACCTGACAAATAGCTCAATCAGCTATAGGTAGTACTATTTGAGAATAAATGATTGAGTTTTTCCAAACTGAGATTAAGATACCAATGGTCAATCCTCAAATTTTTGAATACCAGATAATTGTGATCCTAGGATTTAGGCCTAATCAAAATCTTGGGATTTAGAATCCTAGGATTTGAGCCCAATTTTAGGATTTTGGGATCCTAGGGTCCCAGGTTGCATTCCCTACTTGTAAGTCCCTAATATAAGCAATGTATAGGCTTAGCCTTAAATATAGTCATATTCTTGAAATTACAAATTAGCAACTTGGCATTTTTTAAATTAATTTTTTAAAATCAAGTTGGCTAGGCCAATGGATTTTGAGTTGCTAATTTAAATAATTTTAATTCAACTAGGCTCTAATTGATCTAAACATAGAAAAAATGGATTTATACCTATGATAGTACTATTAGATACTAAGGCCATGGCCCATGGAAGGAGACTAGGCCTAGTAGAATTAACTTAGTAACTATAAAACCTTATTGGGCTTTGGATTCTAGCATACATATAACAATATTTCATACAACTCATTTTTATTAACTAGTTAGTAGGCTCTACTGTATAGGCAGAGGGCTTGTTACTAGTTTACTTTTTAAGAAGCATTCTATTTAGCTATACACCCTCATCATTATGATTATGCATAAGCAAACCAAAAGCAGAGGATATTTTTTATTCTAAGAAAATGTAAATAAATAAGGGTTACTGACCAAATCTCATCTAATTCAGGGTTTATTCAGGTGTTAATTTAGGAGGGCTTGTTTGCACGTTCGTTGATTTTTTTCACTCTTTGTGACTTTATAATGTTCGTTTCCGCCATGTAATATTAATTTTCAAACAGTTTTTTTAATATTTAAATTACTTTTGATTTTTTAAATTAAACCAAAAAATAAACACTTTATAACAAGTACGAAGTGTTGAAATGCTTTTTACGTCGCTTTCTACAGATTCTGGTGCTTGATTTCAAATTTAAATTATTTTTAACTGTCGATGAGAGTGTAAATGTCCCCTATGAAATACTCCTTTGTGGATTAAAGCCTAAAGCACTGGGAGGTAAAGGACAGGACAAGGGAAATTTATTTTAAAGGACGCCGCGACTTAGCTATTGTCCATAGCTTTACTTCGGGCTCAATTTCCAGTGCTTGAGTTGACACTGGCCAACTCGATCATCTTACATGTACATAAGTTGTACAAGTTAGTACTAAGTTGATTCCATTTTAGTTGATAAAAAATGATAACGCTCTCCCCCAATTTTTACCATAAAGTTGTTCAGTCAATATCTTTCTCTTCAATTTCTTTTTGGCTGGCTGGCTTATCATATCTTTTCAGTTTTTTATAATCCTTGCAAATACACATTTTTCTACTGAAAGTAGCATGAGTGTAAGCATTAGTAATGTCGAGTTAAGCCGCATTGGTTTGGAGTGATATACTAAAGGCTGGTGAAAGTTTTGAGGGATCAGACTTTAATTGCTATTTACATTTACATTTACAAGCCTAGCAGCTAGTATATAAATAGCCTCCACTGAGCACTCAGATAAGAGGGAAGGCCTTTGTTTATGCAACTTTAGAGTTGATATAAGCGAACATTATAAGATATAGAGGTGTGCATAATGCTGTACATGTACGCGTATGTGTATAAGGCTCGGGCAGTCTAGTGGTTTTGCAATGTTAAAAATTTAACTCGTTTTAATTTATGCAGTAGATAAAAATCATAACCGAAAACAAGACACACATGGAAGTCTTTAGAAACTTATAAGCTGCTGCATGCTTGCGTATCAGTTGATCCACCAAGTGGATTCCCCCCAAACAAATGTTTTTGCTGCGCCGGAAAGGGGCAACGCAGGCACACGAAATTCAAGAACGCGGACTACATTTCGTTGCGCACCCCTTCTCAAACAAAAATCAAATCGTGTCAGCCCTCTGGTCGAAGCTCGAATCGGCCCTAAGATCGAGGGTTAGCAGACCTTGGAAGCAGATGGGCCCATCGAAAATCTCATTTCCCCTTCGCCTTCGCCCCTCCCCTTGAAGCAGCAGGTGCAGATTGCTCCGCGGCTTCTTTCTGGCAAAGATCCTCCCGTCCCGATAATTTTCTTTCCCTGTAGCCAATTTTCCTGTTTTTCCTGAGCAGTTGCTCACGCTGATGGAGTGATGTGTTCCTTATTACCAGTCCTCAACTGTAATCAAGGAACAATCACTTCTAGCTCCGTAGCTAGGCAACCCAGTAATCAAATGAAGGTATTCAATTACCTTTGAGTCCTTAAATGAGAGCTCTCGTAATAATCCTCGTCCGTAGTATCGCGATCAGTAACTTTCCTGTCCTTCAGGAAGTTTAGGCGCCTGGTAACAGTTGATCTGGTCCGTTATCTCCTTTGTCCTCTTGACTTCTTGCCGGCCGGTATCTGTAGTTCGGACCAATCGGAAGCTTCCAAATTAACAATGGGGATCCCTGCGCCAAACTGCGGTTTAATATAAGCCTACTCCTTCTAGTAGTGCCTCTATGCACTCTAGGTATGGCTCCGGAAACCACTGATAGTCTTCTAAGATCTATCAGGGGCAGTCCTTCTGGAGACTGCAACCAGTGGAGTCTAAACAGACTCAAGAGTCTCAGCAGACTCAAATAAACTCAAGTCTCAATAGACTTGAGCGAGACGTCTCAACCAACGGGCGCAAATGAGTAAGGCTTACCGCAAGAACTCGTCCACGACGCGAGTTTCTTCAGGAAGGCTTCACTAGAGCTTCCTCTTCGGAGCTTCTCTCCTTGGAGATTTTCTGGCTCCGGGTCCGTTCCGGACCACTTGTATTTATAGGCGTTCAGACCTCTCTCGAGGTCGTACATCACTGTCTTCGCAAATGTCAAAGGGTCACGATTCGGTGGCTGTCAAGCATGACAGGGTAGAAAGTTGCGCAACTAGTCTACTGTAAAAGCGCATGATTGGTTACCGTAGCTGGTAGACTTTGATTGGTTCATCCGGGTGCAACCCGAGTGCAAACCAAATGATGACTTGAAGGTGGGGTTTGAATTGACAGTTGTTGGTCGCACGTGATTGGGTGATTTCTAAAATTAGCATGCTCGAGGTTTCTCTCTTTCTATTGGTTAGTCCGAATATACTTATAGTTCAAAGCATACCTTTATTCATGCTCTTCAATTTACTACTAAATAAAATGTGTGAGTAGTACATTAACACTTTTATGTCTTCTTACGGGAGGTAGAACACTCTACAAAATCTCCCATGTTTACAAAAAACTCGTCCCGAGTTTTAAATAGAGGATTGAAACGCATAAAAAGTTCAAGCATGTCTTTATAATAATCATTTGTCACAAGTGTTACAGGTATTTAGTAATGGGTAGTTAAGAGCGTTGGTTATAAAAGTTATTTAAAGGTAAGTATACGCATGCAAATAAAATGTTTTTGGTTACAGTATTGACATGTGCGCCAAGACTAACAATAGGCGCACTGCCGCAAACTACTTCTACCTATCGGGCAATTCTGCCAGAGCTGAATATAATGTGAGTCGCTTAAATATTGTCCGCATATGCGATGTCTGTTTTCACAAATAATTGGTGGCTTGACAGCCAAGTCATCAGTTAAACATATTGGGCATTCGTAGAGTTGCTGTAGTTGGGGCGCCTGTTTGGACAGTGCGTTGCCCATTGTCGTCGTCGCTTGAAGTTTGAAGTCGCTCAGATTAGTCGCCTCTTACGACAAGCTTGCGAAGCTGTAGAGCTATTCTGACCCGGTCTCTACACGGGTTGTTTTCGCAACTTAACGAGGTCGCAGATTGTAGCCGTGTTGCTGTTCTCGGTTGATGTTTGTGTCTCCTCGTGTTTTGTTGCGATGTGGCGGTTCGCCGAACGCGTGCGATCAGCGTTGTCTAGTGACGGTAAAAACGTTGTCGTGTCAGTGTTGATCTTCTTTAGTCGATGAATGTGCACGTAGAATTGGTGCTGATGAGGATCTTGCACATTGGCCAGGCGTGCCGTTGTCGGTGACGTTAGTTGGACCACTCGATATGGTCCTTTGTACTTCTGTGCGTGTTTGTGCGTCTGTTGCGGCGGATAGTGCAGGTAGACGATGTCGCCGGCTGTCAGAGTTGTCGATCTCGTGTCGGTGCCGGTGGTTAGAGCCACCTGATTGTCGATGTTGTGCTTGGCTACTTTCCATGCGAGGTGTAGTTGCGTGACGAACTTTTGAATGGACGTCGGGACTTCCACATATTGCGATGGTAGTAGTTGCTGTGCCAATAGGTTTGGCGGCTGGAAGTCTCGCCCAAACATTAGAAAGAATGGCGTATTGTCCGTTGATCGATGAATAGCGCTGTTGTAGGCCATTGTTACTGCTTGCAGATAGATGATCCAGTCGTCCGGTTGTTGATGCGCGAAGTGTGTAATCATCTCGTGTAGGTTGCGGTGAAACCTTTCAACCATGTTCGCCTTCGGATTGTAGGTCGATGTGTAGATCTGCGTGATGTTGAGGATCTTCACCACTTGCTGAAAGAGTTGAGACGTAAACTGCGATCCATTGTCCGATGTGAGGTTCTTTGGCGTACCGTACTTGCAGATGATGTCGTTGAAGAAACCCATTGCCACTGTCTGAGCTGTGATGTCCGGTATTGGTATGGCAATAGCAAACTTTGAGAAAATGTCCAAGGCTGTTAGGATGTAGGTGTAGGCTATGCCATGGAGACAGCTCGGTGGCAGCGGTCCGGTGATGTCGATGCTGAGACAGTCCATAGTTGTTGACTTTGGTATCGATTGTAGCTGTGGTTTTTGTCGTCGTCCTGTCTTTGATGCTGCGCATGAGTGGCAGTTGTTGCAATACTGCTTGATGTCGCCATGCATGCTTGGCCAAAAGTAGTATTGCTCCACTCTTGCAATGGTTTTGGCTGCCGACAGGTGTCCAGCGAGTGGGTTGTCGTGCAGCTCGTTGAGAATTGCCTGCCTAAACGAATATGGCATGTAGATTTTAGGTTTGTTGTCACTCATCCAGTAGAGTCGTGACTTGTTGATTGTTAAATGTTGTCGCTGCTTGCGCAGGAATTTTCGTTCCACGGGGCTGAGCTTGATGTCCTTGTCGTTGTTTTTAACTGCTATGTAGAAGTTGTCGTGTTCAGTCTCATCCACCAATTCCTTGATGTTAGGGATTGGATGAATGGCGTTGACTTCGTAGGCTCTTGACAGGGCGTCCGCGGCCTTGTTAGTAATTCCTGGTTTGTAGACGAGCTTGTAGTTGTAGTCCTGGATCTTGAGTGTCATCCTGATGAGTCGGTTGTTTGTTTGTCCTTTTGTAGTTACGACGTAGGTCAGCGGTGCATGATCTGTGCGTACTATCGTCTGTAATGGAGATCCATAGATGTAGTAGTGAAACTGTCGTAGGGCGAACAGAACTCCTAGTAGTTCTCGTTCCGTAGCTGACCATTTTGTCTCATTCGGTTTAAGTGCTCGACTGACGTAGGCTATAGGTCGTTCCTTTTTGTCTTCAGTTTCCTGTAGTAGGACTGCTCCGAGTCCCGTTCCTGAGGCGTCTGTCTCGATGATGAAGGGTTTGTCGAAGTCCGGATGCTGTAGCAGTGCGTCTGATGTCAGCTGTCGTTTGATTTCGTCAAAACTTTCTTGTTGCTTTTGTGTCCAATTCTCCTGCTTCCATTTGTCGAACTTGAGCAGGTCGTACAGCGGCTTTGCTGTCTTCGCGAAGTTGGGTAAGAACTTTCGGAAGTATTGCGCAAGTCCAAGAAATGATTGGACCTTCGTTTTGCTAGTTGGCGTAGGAAACTTTTTCACTTTATCCACGTTGTCTGGGTCCGGTGAAATTCCTTTGGCTGTCACCTGATGTCCCAGGTAACGCACGTTGTCTCGGAAGAATTTGCATTTAGTTGGTTGTAGCTTCAGACCTTGACGTTGTATAAGCGCGAGGGCCTTCTCCGTCGCTTCATAGAGTCGTTCGAAGTCTTCTCCGTAGGCCAAGATGTCGTCAACATAGTGCAACAGGTTCGTGCATCCTGCAAGCATGTATGCTGTTAGTCGGCTCATCGTTGCTGGGCTGTTGCTGAGTCCCATCGGCGATCGATTGTACTCGTATACTTGTCCATTGTAGGTTTTGAAAGCCGTGTACTGTCGTGACTCTTTCTCGATTTCAATTTGCCAAAATCCATGACGTAGATCGAACACTGTGAACAATTTTGCCGTGTTGAGCTTTGCTAGTAGTTCGGAGATCTTCGGTAGGCTTTGCTGATCCGTCGGTATGTACTTGTTCAGTAGTCTGAAGTCACATACGAGTCGTCTTTCGTTAGTCTCCTTCTTTTGCACCAAGAGACATGGTGATGAGTATGCTGAAATGGCTTTGCTGATGATGCCGTGTTTCAGCATTTTGTCGATAATCTCATCGAAGTGCTGTTGCAGATGCTTGGCGATCGGGTACGGTTTGCACTGAATTGGTTCCGTGTGCGGCAGAAGTTTGATTTCCTGTTTGATGTCCTTGGCTCGTCCGATGTCGTAGTCATGGTGGCAGAAAGCGTCGTTGTACTTCCACAACAGCTGTCGAACTTTCCTCTTTTGCTGTTCCGTAATCGGGCTGTCATCCAAATTGATCTTCTTTTGAAATTCTTCCTCTGTTAGTCGTGGAGTCGCTTGCTCAATCAGCATAACCGATGCTTGGGTGTTGAGATGACCGATGCACATTCCTTGTCGTAGATGAACCGTTTCTGTGTTCGGGTTGAATATTTGTACTGGCAGCTGTTTATCTTTTGCAACCAGTACTAGTGCCGTAGGCATCATAATTTGGTGTTTAGCCGTGACTCTTCTGTTTGGGTCGAATATCATTGCTTCCTCCGTTGCGTTAGTTGCCTTTGCCTTTATCCAGCAGGCGCTCTCCGGTTGGATGATGACATCTTGTTGCAATGTTACTTTTGGTAGTACTCGGATCTGGTTGATCAATGGTTGTTCTACCGAGTCGATCTTAAACGTTTGCTTATTGAAGTCGAAGGTCAATGGTAGTCGAAGCTGCTTGAACGTGTCGATGCCAACAATAACGTCCTGGTTTGGGAGTCTGTCGATGACGTACGTGGAACTGTCAAATGTTTATTAGCGATTCTTAAATCAATGTCGGCTTTTCCCAGAATGTTTAGCGAATGTCCTCCTGCTCCTGCAACTGCGATTGTTGCTGGCCGTAGAGCAAGTCGTAGCTTGTTGCACAGTTGTTTTGATATAACTGTGATGGAGCTGCCGGAGTCGAGTAGCGCTCGACATGGTAGATTGTTGATTACCACTTGAGCCATGGCTTTGCCAATTTCGGCGTGTAGAGTACATACGTAGTTCTCTGGCCATTTTGGGTCTTGCTGTTCTGCTTGATAGTTAGGTGGTTGTATTCTTGGTGCCGTTGGTGTTGTCGGAATCGATGGATATAGCCGCGTTGCTAGTGTCGGTTGCCCTTGAACCTCACGATGTGCAGTTTCTGTTAGTTCTAAACTGTTGTCGCCTTCCGTTGTCGTTCTTTGCATTATGGCATTCACTGTCTTCTTAGCTCTTGGACAAGTTTGACTGAAGCACCGTACGATCGACGAAATGATGAAGATTGCCGTGACAATCCACACAATGCAAGCACCGTAGAAGATGAATCCTTGATAGAGACTGCCTCTTCCATTGAGCAGCTCCCAGAAGCTGTTTGTCCAAAATGATTTGATGGCGCTGTCCATTGAAACAAGGACGGGAAATCTTCCTGTCCCGGTTCCTTTGTCCTTTCTTGTGAACAGCTGGTGAATCATCTTGCGTTGGGTGATGAACGCTTGCAAGAAGTCGTTGATCGTCCATCCTGGTGTTATCTCGTCAAGTTGGATATCGGCGAATGGCGTATACTTCGTTCTGTTGAATCGGATTTTCAAATCCTCCATGTCGTAGTTTTCGTCGACGATTACTTCCGGTTCTGTGATGTTTGCTGTCGTTCCAGTTGTTTTGATGACGTGTAGTGCATTGTCCAGTTGATAATAGTTTGCTGCCGTGGTGCAAGGTCTCGGTATTGCGGTGCCAACGATGATGTTGTGTACCGTGTCCAAGAATCCCTGAATTCGTTTTCCTTCGTAGAACGCTTCAATCCTTGGCTTGTCGTAGCAGGTTGTTGACGTGTTCGACGGCAAGATGTTAAAGTGCTGTATCGGCGTGCACTTGTATATCAACAGATGCTCGTATATTGGAACTGCCAAAACGTTCGTCATTCCGGTGATTTTACGAAAAGTCATCGTAGGGTTGACATAGTAGTTTTGTCTGGCATAATTTAAGTTGATTGCGTGCATTTTGCAAGTTAGCTGGACCAGTGTTCGATGCAAGTGGTTTAACTGGTTGTGTAGATTGTGATCCAAAGCCGTTATCTTTGCTGACAGTAGTCGGTTTGACACCAGTTTGGGACGTTCGATGTCTCGTCGTCGTCTGTTCTGTTGTTCCTGCTGTTGATAAGTTCCGTTGATGATCGCCAGAAAGGTTTGTTTGTCGTCATCTTTTACGTAGACTGGTATCTCTTGTTCCGAGATGAATAGTGTCTTGTCTGTATCCTTGCATTTCAGTTTTTGCTCGACTGGTTTCTTTTGAAACGTCAGTGCCAAGTCTCCTGACTTTGCCAAAAACGTGTTTGACAGTAGCCTCCTTCAACTGTGTGATACTTTTGAAGCTTGCAGTCAATTTCCGGCTCAACTTCCACGCGAAGAAGTATTGTCGTGACTTAGATGGTTCTTCATATCGTGAGTCGCCTCTGCGTATAATTTGCCATCGATAGTCTTGATGATATGTTGGACTCAACGGTAAGCTGTATAGTTCCTCATTCCGCAGTATCGGCGTTGGACACCATCCTTTGCTGTATCGGCAGTCACTTAATTGCAGTTGTAGCGACTCCATTTTTTCAAAAGGATTGTGGTAGAATGGAATATTCCTGATTAGGTAGCTGTTGCGTGCCGTGTAGTCAGGCCATCTTTCATTATAGTGGACATATCGACCGTTTGCCACATTCTTTGTTCGGAAGAGTTGTGCGTTGCCGACCTTTTCATCAGGTTCTAGTACACCATCTTTGGAGAACAATGTCTGGTTCCATCGTAGGCAGTCAGCGTGCGACACATGTAGCTCATGCTGTCGGAATCGGATTCTGTTCCATTGTCCTCGCCATATTTTTTCGACTAGGTGCTTGTCTCTGAAGCACACGATTCCAAGTTGTCGATGCTTCTTGATGTTGGCTTTGTAGAGATCGATTGTGATCTTTTTGGCTTCGTCTGGTTTGTCTTGAAGTAGCTGCATTTGATGTCGGTTGGTATCTTGTAGATCATCGGTTGGATATGCGCATCCGTTGGACATATCATTGGTTTTCCATTGCTGTTGCTTTGGTGACTACTGCCGTCAGTAGTATTATGATGATCCAGAATATCCAGAATCGCCATTTTCTGAACGTTGCCGTTGTCTTTGCTGGCATTGGCTGCGGCTGCCATTCGTTATCTTCTACGTCCGCATCGTATTCTTCCTCTTGTTCCATTGGCGTTTCCGAGCGCAAGGCATCCGATTCGTTCCGCTGCTTGTCGTCTTCATCATTTTCTTCCTTGCTTTCTTCCGATGTTGTAGTTGTGTCACTCCATTGTCTGCGGTACCTCACTTCGGCCTTGTAGTCGACCGTTTGAATGTAGGCTTCACCATTTCGTTTATATCGGATCTCGTAGCATTGATCGCTGTCGGAGCTTAGATTTCTTTCTTCCATTCCTTTGTGCCTTCCGTCTTCATGTTCTTTGTCGGCGGCTTGGTTGTCATCAGCGTCATTCTGCATCTCATAATCGTGATCGCTGCTTTCTTCTTGCTGTTCTTCTTCCATCTCTGTATTTCCGTCGTTGCTTCTTTCGTTGTCATCCTTCGTTGCCAGTTCTTTGTCGTTGCCTTTGTTTGTTTCTTCTTTTCTTTCACTGATGTCGCTTGGCAATGTTTTTTCTGTGCTCACTTCTGTCTTTTCTTCTTCGCTGTCAATGTTAGTTTCTTTCATTTCGACCATGCTGATGTTTTTTGTCTTTTCGCTGCTCTCCGCATCGAGCCAGTCGATTTCATTGATAGTGAAGTCCATTTCTAAGTCGTCTATCGTGAAGACTTGCTGCTCTTGCTGTTCGCTTTCCGGTGTGTACGTGATGGCGTTTGCATATCGTTGCATCGCTTGCGTTGGTTGCTTGGGCATGTATCTGGCGTTTCGCGGTCTGTAGCCATTGTTTCCGAAGCGTTTCGTGTTTTGCTGCTGCCAATTTTGATGCTGTTGCCATGGTTTTTGCGGCTTCCGTCTGTTGAATGGCTGTCGCGGCATATCATTTCTTGTTGACCGATGAGGACAATTATTTGGTAGTGTCCTTCTCGTCCACAGTAATAGCATCTGGCTTGGGCTCGTTCATTTCGTCTTTTTTGTTCGGCGATAACGGCTGTTTGATGTTGCATCAGTTTGTTTAGTTGCTGTGTCAGTTTCTGCACTTCTGTGTTGCCGGTTGTCATTAGTGGAGCGCTTGCTTCCCACTGCATTCCGCACCGTAAAAGGTCTTCCTCGGTTTCAATGTTTTCGCGTAGAAGTCTATCTCGGAGTGACGGCTGTGCATTGTTTATTACGTGCAGAATCAGATTTTGTTCGCGATCCATCAATCGTGTCGCTCTCTAGCGGCTAATTCTGCCGCACCCAGAGGTGGTTGGTCTGCAGCTGGCAGTGTTGGCTGATGCAGTGCCTTAATTATCTGACGGATGTCGTCCACAAAGGTCAGGAAGGATTCGGTTGGCTGCATCCTTCTGTTATGCAACTTGTGCAGTAGCACTGATCTGTTTGTGCCACAGCGGTTGAAATGCGCGCGCAGTTGAATGATTAATGCTGGGTAGTTTTGCTGTGTTGCCGCATCTAGTTTACCATAAATCTCTCGTGCAGTGCCTTGGAGGAGTGGTGGCAACAGTTGCGCTTTTTCTGGATTTTGTAGGTTGTATTCCCTACATACCAGGTCAAAATGATCAACAAAGGTGTTAAAGTCTTTTTCCATAGAAAAGGTGCCAACTGTCTCTTTGATATCTCTGTGCACCGTTGGATTGCGCCGCGCCATGTTGTTGATGGGATAGAACGGTAGCTCTAGGTCTGGGTCGATTTGTAATGGATCTTCCAGTGTGGTGTTTCTTTCGAAATAAACTTCGGTTGTAACTGATTGTCTCGCGGCGCTTTTGACACCTCAATTTGTTATGTCTGACCTTGAACGGAATTCGGCTTTTGGCTGCTTTTTCTGACCTCTTATTCGCTGGCTGATTTTCGCACTTATGCGGCGTCCCGCAAAGTGTATCTTTAAAGTGCTTGAAGTGCAGCTGCTTCTTGCTTTTTTCAAAGGCCTTTCTTGTCTTCGTGACGTGCCTTGTCACGTTTTATCAAATTTCGGTTTGTTTTAGCTTTCGTCAAGTGTTTTTAATTTCGGTTTTGTTTTAGTGTGTATTGATTATTTTTCGGTTTGTTTTCAGTGTACCGGACGTTGTTTTCGGTTTTGTTTAAGGTTTACTCTTGCTCGAGCTCGATAAAAACAAAAATTTAACACGCGTGCTCAAACGTTACTCAAAATTGACAGGTACTCAAGCCTGTATATCTAAACTTTTACTCGAGTTTCAAATCGTACAAAAATCGAAAAGTGTCGAAAAGTGTTACCTCTAACACGTGCGCGCAAAATTAATGAAGTCGCTCTTTCGTCACTTTACAATAGCTTGGCCAGGCTATTGCTCAAAAGTTTGAGTAGTGCCGAGAGGGCGAGATCACCAATTGATGTGTTCCTTATTACCAGTCCTCAACTGTAATCAAGGAACAATCACTTCTAGCTCTGTAGCTAGGCAACCCAGTAATCAAATGAAGGTATTCAATTACCTTTGAGTCCTTAAATGAGAGCTCTCGTAATAATCCTCGTCCGTAGTATCGCGATCAGTAACTTTCCTGTCCTTCAGGAAGTTTAGGCGCCTGGTAACAGTTGATCTGGTCCGTTATCTCCTTTGTCCTCTTGACTTCTTGCCGGCCGGTATCTGTAGTTCGGACCAATCGGAAGCTTCCAAATTAACAATGGGGATCCCTGCGCCAAACTGCGGTTTAATATAAGCCTACTCCTTCTAGTAGTGCCTCTATGCACTCTAGGTATGGCTCCGGAAACCACTGATAGTCTTCTAAGATCTATCAGGGGCAGTCCTTCTGGAGACTGCAACCAGTGGAGTCTAAACAGACTCAAGAGTCTCAGCAGACTCAAATAAACTCAAGTCTCAATAGACTTGAGCGAGACGTCTCAACCAACGGGCGCAAATGAGTAAGGCTTACCGCAAGAACTCGTCCACGACGCGAGTTTCTTCAGGAAGGCTTCACTAGAGCTTCCTCTTCGGAGCTTCTCTCCCTTGGAGATTTTCTGGCTCCGGGTCCGTTCCGGACCACTTGTATTTATAGGCGTTCAGACCTCTCTCGAGGTCGTACATCACTGTCTTCGCAAATGTCAAAGGGTCACGATTCGGTGGCTGTCAAGCATGACAGGGTAGAAAGTTGCGCAACTAGTCTACTGTAAAAGCGCATGATTGGTTACCGTAGCTGGTAGACTTTGATTGGTTCATCCGGGTGCAACCCGAGTGCAAACCAAATGATGACTTGAAGGTGGGGTTTGAATTGACAGTTGTTGGTCGCACGTGATTGGGTGATTTCTAAAATTAGCATGCTCGAGGTTTCTCTCTTTCTATTGGTTAGTCCGAATATACTTATAGTTCAAAGCATACCTTTATTCATGCTCTTCAATTTACTACTAAATAAAATGTGTGAGTAGTACATTAACACTTTTATGTCTTCTTACGGGAGGTAGAACACTCTACAGGAGAAGCCAAGCCGACCGCTGGGCAAACTCTCTGACCCCAGGTCTGCCGCCCTTCATCTCCTGCAGTTCGTCTCCTCTTGGAGCTTCTCCAACTCCCCTCCTGCAGTTTGTCTCCTCTTGGAGCTTCTCCAACTCCCCTCCTGCAGTTTGTCTCCTCTTGGAGCTTCTCCAACTCCCCTCCTGCAGTTTGTCTCCTCTTGGAGCTTCTCCAACTCCCCTCCTGCAGTTTGTCTCCTCTTGGAGCTTCTCCAACTCCCCTCCTGCAGTTCGTCTCCTCTTGGAGCTTCTCCAACTCCCCTCCTGCAGTTCGTCTCCTCTTGGAGCTTCTCCAACTCCCCTCCTGCAGTTTGTCTCCTCTTGGAGCTTCTCCAACTCCCCTCCTGCAGTTTGTCTCCTCTTGGAGCTTCTCCAACTCCCCTCCTGCAGTTTGTCTCCTCTTGGATCTTCTCCAACTCCCCTCCTGCAGTTTGTCTCCTCTTGGAGCTTCTCCAACTCCCCTCCTGCAGTTTGTCTCCTCTTGGAGCTTCTCCAACTCCCCTCCTGCAGTTTGTCTCCTCTTGGAGCTTCTCCAACTCCCCTCCTGTAGCTTGTCTCCTCTTGGAGCTTCTCCAACTCCCCTCCTGCAGTTTGTCTCCTCTTGGAGCTTCTCCAACTCCCCTCCTGCAGTTTGTCTCCTCTTGGAGCTTCTCCAACTCCCCTCCTGTAGTTTGTCTCCTCTTGGAGCTTCTCCAACTCCCCTCCTGCAGTTTGTCTCCTCTTGGAGCTTCTCTAACTCCCCTCCTGCAGTTCGTCTCCTCTTGGAGCTTCTCCAACTCCCCTCCTGCAGTTTGTCTCCTCTTGGAGCTTCTCCAACTCCCCTCCTGTAGCTTGTCTCCTCTTGGAGCGTCTCCAACTCCCCTCCTGCAGTTTGTCTCCTCTTGGAGCTTCTCCAACTCCCCTCCTGTAGCTTGTCTCCTCTTGGAGCGTCTCCAACTCCCCTCCTGCAGTTTGTCTCCTCTTGGAGCGTCTCCAACTCCCCTCCTGCTGTTCGTTTTTTCCCAACTGGAATCGCCAATTATTGCTCAGGGATGAGATGCTTCATTTGCAGGGATGAGCTGCTTCATTTGCAGGGATGAGCTGCTTCATTTGCAGGAATGAGCCTGCTTCATTTGCAGGAATGAGCTGCTTCATTTGCAGGGATGAGCTGCTTCATTTGCAGGAATGAGCCTGCTTCAAACACCCCAGTTTCGCATGTGGTCTCCTCAATCAGGGACCTGCAGCTGTCTAATTGTTCCTACCTGTCACCGCCTGAGTGCGGTGCGGGTTTCTTTAGATCCCCACCCCCTCCAAAAAAATTTATCCGCCAAACTAGAAGACCTGAGTGTGACAGTGGAGCAGAGTGGAGCAGTGCTGAGTTCCCACCCACCCAGTCTCAGTCAGTACGCACTCAGCAGTGCGACTTCCCCTGCAAACCCACCCTCTGCTTCCTGCGCTGTTCCTGCGCACTTCTAAGTTTAAATGTACTTTTCCCTGATTTAGAGAGAGAGAGAGAAAGGAGGGGGAGAAACGGAGATTAAGCGCTGCGGGCCTGAGGTGGCGAACAACTGCGAACAATGCCAAGGCAGATAAAGCAGCAGCCTCCCTTTGCATTTGTTAGTATTTCATTCTGCACTGCTGCGCTTTATCCAGCTCTCACCCGCCCTGCCACTCGCTGCAGCCCGCGCATTCCGCCACAAGTCCCCCCTTCTCTCTCCACCCCACCCTCCCTCTGCAGCTCACTTCTGCGCAGTGCAGCGCCAAAGCCAGAAAGAGAATTGCAGAGGGCCGGGGTTGGGCCGGGCCGGAGGGGGTGGGCGCTGCTGCTGTAGTTGAAATGCGGGCGGGTGGCCGGCCGTCTCCGAGGCAGAGACGGCCTGCGCTGGAGAAAACAGGAGAGACAGGCAGCGCAAGACAGAGTACGGGAAACAGCCAGAGTTACTTTTTCTGATGCGTCTTCCATATTCCCAGGTAGAGCCGCCCCCCGGCGGAGCCGCTGCTACAAATTGAGGCTCTTTCCCAGGCCGAACCGGTTGCTCAACTCTCCCTTCTTCCCCCCACCTCACCGGGCCCCATTGTTGAGAACCGCAAATCCCCTTGGCAACCCGAATCTTCCCGCGGGCCGAGGCGAAGCGGCCTCCAGATGGGACACGAGGACAACAGCAAAGGCGGCAACGGCGGGCAATCGTCGCTGACAAAGAGTCTGCTTCTGCCTGGCCTGATTCTGCTTCTGCTGCTGCTTCTGGCTGTTCGGCGTCGCAACCGGCGTCACGTGACTTGCGACGCGCCCGGGCCTCCGGCCTGGCCGTTGATTGGCAGCCACTTCCACGTTGAGCTGCCGTTGTGGCGCTGGGTGGAGCGCGAGGGCAAGGCGCGCTACGGCCCGGTGATCCAGGTGCGCTTCCCCGACCACCTGGCCGTGATCGTCTCTGGCTACGATGAGATCCGCGAGGTTTTCCTCAACGAGAGCCTCCTGGGCCGGCCGCAGTTGCCCTGGCGCAAGCAGGTCGGCGGCCTGGCCCTCAGCGAAGGCAAACTCTGGCGCGCCCACCGGACGTTCAGCGTCCGCGCTCTCAACGACTTCGGCTGGGGCCGGCCGGCCTGTCAGGCCGACGTGGCCGAGGAGTCGCGCCAGATTGTCCAGGAGATTCGCGACCGCCTCCCGGCCGGGCCGGCGCCGCAGCTGCGCTCGGCCGAGCTGGACGTCGGCGAGCTGGTGACTCAGAGCGTCAGCGCCGTCATCAGCCGGATGATCTTCGGCTGCGAGCAGGTGGCCTACGACGAGCGCTTCTACTCCAAGCTGCCGCTCATGCAGTCCATCGAACAGGAGAACCGGCTCAGCCTGGCCCAGACTCTGATGAGGCGCCTCGGGAAGCTGCCCTGGCCTCTGGGGCCGGCCGTTCGCCGACTGCTGTGCCTGGGCCGGCCGGAGCCGCTGGTCATGGAGGCGCTGCGGATGTGCCAGGAGCAAATCGACAAGCGGCGGCGCAGCCTCCGCCACAGCCAGCAGGCGGGCGGGGCGGCGCTGGCCCGGCAGTGCAGCCGGGACTACTCAGACTACATCGAGTTCTACCTGCGCGAGAAGACCAACTACTTCAGCGACGACGAGAACGACAGCGGCCGTCGGGACGCCGCCGGGGACGCAGCAGTCGACGAAGCCACGGGGGCGGCAACGGCGGCAGAGACGGCGCCGGACGACCCTGCGGCTCCGTCCATGCGCGACGGCCGCCTGGCCATGACGATCTTCGACCTGATGACTGGAGGAGTCGACGCTGTGGCCAACCTGGTGCGCTGGGCGCTGCTGCTCGCCTCCCTGCACCCTGAGGCGCAGCGCCGGCTGCGCGAGGAACTCGAAGCCGCAGGCGGGGACGCCTCCTACGCTGATAAGGATAAACTGCCCTATGCTGAGGCCTTCCTGGAAGAGGTACGTGTCTCAGTGTCTGAGCTCCCTTCATACAGTGTCTGAACTCCCTACATACAGTGCCTGAACTCCATTCATACAGTGCCTAAACTCGCTTCATATAGTGTCTGAGCTCTTTTGATATAGTGTCTGGTCTCCCTTCATCCAGTGCCTGAACTCCCTTCATTTCGCGTCTGAGCTCCCTTCATACAGTGCCTGAACTCCCTTCATTTCGCGTCTGAACTCCCTTCATACAGTGCCTGAACTCCATTCATACAGTGCCTAAACTCGCTTCATACAGTGCCTGAGCTCCCTTCATACAGTGCCTGAGCTCCCTTCATATAGTGTCTGAGCTCTTTTGATATAGTGTCTGAGCTCCCTTCATCCAGTGCCTGAACTCCCTTCATTTCGCGTCTGAACTCCCTTCATACAGTGCCTGAACTCCCTTCATACAGTGCCTGAACTCCCTTCATACAGTGCCTGAGCTCCCTTCATATAGTGTCTGAGCTCTTTTGATATAGTGTCTGAGCTCCCTTCATCCAGTGCCTGAACTCCCTTCATTTCGCGTCTGAACTCCCTTCATACAGGGCCTGAGCTCCCTTGATTTCGCTTCTGAGCTCCCTTCATACAGTGCCTGAGCTCCCTTCATTTCGCGTCTGAGCTCCCTTCATACAGTGCCTGAGCTCCCTTCATTTCGCGTCTGAGCTCCCTTCAGACTGTGCCTGAGCTCCCTTCGTATAGTGTCTGAGCTCCTTTCAGTGCAAAGTCTAGCTTAGCCCGAATCTCATTTCGCACTGAGTCCAAACAACCTTCATGCGAGGCCGCATTCCGAGTAGTCCGACTCAACAACAAAATAAGAGTTCACTTTAGCTCGCACTGGACGCACAGACGGAGTTGCCATTTAGCATTTGTCCAGCGCATCGGCAACTCAAGGCTCAATTAAGCGCCATTGTTTGCCTTAAAAGAAAAACAGCAGCCTTGGCATTGTGCTTGCGCTGAGCTTGCGCTTAGCTTCGGCAGGGCAGAGCCAGCCAGTCCAAATTTACTTATTTTGCAAGCCGCTGTTTGCATTTCCGGGCACGTGCCCTGCGGCTGTCATTAATTCTGCGCACGGTGCGGCCTGCAATCTGCGGAGCACGTGGCTGGGACATTTCGGCTGTTGCGATTGTCCTCACGGGTGTATATTGACAGGTGGTATCTTCTCAGACTTTTTCAGGACACTGAAGGGCATTATCTATGCTCATAATTAATTTCGGAATTGATCTCTTTGATCCTTAGCCTCTGGTCCCTGATCCCTGACCACAAGTGTCTGGTCTGTGATCCATTGTGTCTGGTCTGTGATCCATTGTGTCTGGTCTGTGATCCCTAGTGTCTGGTCTGTGATCCATTGTGTCTGGTCTGTGATCCATTGTGTCTGGTCTGTGATCCATTGTGTCTGGTCTGTGATCCACTGTGTCTTGTCTCTGATCCATTGTGTCTGGTCTATGATCCATTGTGTCTGGTCTGTGATCCATTTTGTCTGGTCTGTGATCCATTGTGTCTGGTCTGTGATCCATTGTGTCTGGTCTGTGATCCATTGTGTCTGGTCTGTGATCCATTGTGTCTGGTCTGTGATCCATTGTGTCTGGTCTGTGATCCCTAGTGTCTGGTCTGTGATCCATTGTGTCTGGTCTGTGATCCCTAGTGTCTGGTCTGTGATCCATTGTGTCTGGTCTCTGATCCATTCTGTCTGGTCTGTGATCCCAGTATCTGGTCTGTGATCCCTAGTGTCTGGTCTGTGATCCCTAGTGTCTGGTCTGTGATCCATTGTGTCTGGTCTGTGATCCCAGTATCTGGTCTGTGATCCCTAGTGTCTGGTCTGTGATCCATTGTGTCTTGTCTCTGATCCATTGTGTCTTGTCTCTGATCCACTGTGTCTTGTCTCTGATCCATTGTGTCTGGTCTGTGATCCATTGTGTCTTGTCTCTGATCCATTGTGTCTGGTCTGTGATCCATTGTGTCTGGTCTGTGATCCATTGTGTCTGGTCTGTGATCCACTGTGTCTTGTCTCTGATCCATTGTGTCTGGTCTATGATCCATTGTGTCTGGTCTGTGATCCATTGTGTCTGGTCTGTGATCCATTGTGTCTGGTCTGTGATCCATTGTGTCTGGTCTGTGATCCATTGTGTCTGGTCTGTGATCCCTAGTGTCTGGTCTATGATCCATTGTGTCTGGTCTGTGATCCATTGTGTCTGGTCTGTGATCCATTGTGTCTGGTCTGTGATCCATTGTGTCTGGTCTATGATCCATTGTGTCTGGTCTGTGATCCATTGTGTCTGGTCTGTGATCCATTGTGTCTGGTCTGTGATCCATTGTGTCTGGTCTGTGATCCATTGTGTCTGGTCTGTGATCCATTGTGTCTTGTCTCTGATCCATTCTGTCTGGTCTGTGATCCCAGTGTCTGGTCTGTGATCCATTCTGTCTGGTCTGTGATCCCTAGTGTCTGGTCTGTGATCCCAGTGTCTGGTCTGTGATCCATTGTGTCTGGTCTGTGATCCATTGTGTCTGGTCTGTGATCCATTGTGTCTGGTCTGTGATCCATTGTGTCTGGTCTGTGATCCATTGTGTCTGGTCTGTGATCCATTGTGTCTGGTCTGTGATCCATTGTGTCTGGTCTGTGATCCATTGTGTCTGGTCTGTGATCCATTGTGTCTGGTCTGTGATCCATTGTGTCTGGTCTGTGATCCCTAGTGTCTGGTCTGTGATCCATTGTGTCTGGTCTGTGATCCCTAGTGTCTGGTCTGTGATCCATTGTGTCTGGTCTCTGATCCATTCTGTCTGGTCTGTGATCCCCAGTATCTGGTCTGTGATCCCTAGTGTCTGGTCTGTGATCCCTAGTGTCTGGTCTGTGATCCATTGTGTCTGGTCTGTGATCCCCAGTATCTGGTCTGTGATCCATTGTGTCTGGTCTGTGATCCATTGTGTCTTGTCTCTGATCCATTGTGTCTTGTCTCTGATCCACTGTGTCTTGTCTCTGATCCATTGTGTCTGGTCTGTGATCCATTGTGTCTTGTCTCTGATCCATTCTGTCTGGTCTGTGATCCCCAGTATCTGGTCTGTGATCCCTAGTGTCTGGTCTGTGATCCCTAGTGTCTGGTCTGTGATCCTCAGTGTCTGGTCTGTGATCCCAGACTTCCTAATCCTAGACGGTTAGTCATATTCCTTTAGCCCCAATTTCTTCAACTCGATTCCTCGATATCTGTGTTCCCAGGTTCTCAGATTCGAATCCCAAACGCCAAAATCCCAGATCTCAACTCGCAGTCCCGAGCATCGAACCGCCCCCCCCCCAACCCGCCCGTCACCCGCAGGTGCAGCGGTTCGTCTCCCTGCTACCCGAAGGCGTAGTCCGGCGCGCGGTGGACAGCACCACCATCGGTGGCTACCGCGTCCCCAAGGGCGCCCGCATTATCCCCAACCTGTACGGTGTGCACCACGACCCCCTGCACTTCCCCGAGCCCGACCGCTTCCAGCCCGACCGCTTCCTCCGCTACGGCCGCTTCCAGCCGTCCCGCCACCTGCTGCCGTTCAGCCTGGGCAAGCGGGCCTGCCCCGGCGAGGCCCTCGCCCGCATGGAGGCCTTCACGCTGCTCACCGCCATCCTGCGCCGCTTCTCCGTGGCGCTGCCGGACTCGGAGGCCGCCAGGCTCGACTCGCTGCTGCGCGGCAGCGACGGCTTCGTCAGGCGGGTCGTCGAGCATCGCCTCGTCTTCACGGAGCTGCCGCAGCCGCCGCCGACACCGCCGACGCCGCCGACACAGCAGCAGCAGCAGCAGCAGGCGCCGCAGTTTCTCTAGCGCTGTGAAAAAGAGCTTTTCTCTTCTCTCCCATCTTCTCTCCTCAGTTTTTGGCGTAAATGACTGAAGCGGAAGGACGCAGAGCTTGCAAATTTCACGAATTTCTCCAAGCAGCTCGCGTTCTCCAAACTTTCGAAAGTTCAGACTGTGGCCTCCTTCTGCTTTACTTTCCATAATTTTTTTGCTTGCCAAGCTTCTTCTAGTTGATCCTTGTAATTTTGATTTATTAGAAGACTCAAATAATTAGGATTTTAAATTAAAATGACAGCGTCAATCAAGCATTTCTGATTGGGTACCGAAAATCTGCCAAATCCCAGGAACTGTTCAGTTCGAGGCGATTCTCTCTCAAGAAAAAAAATATTTTCGCTATCCCACAAACCATTCCGTTAAAATGCTTTCCACACCACTTGCAGCGTTCATCTACTTCGGTCTATAGTTAGAGATCTCAAGCGTTGTTAATAGATTTTAATTTTTAGACATTACTTCAAAGCCTCGCGAATGCTTTCAGACTGCGCAGAACTGATGATTTTAACTCCGTCTTCTCCCTTCCGCAGTGACACAATTTCAAATTCTCTCTGTGTGCGTGACCGCCATTTCTAAGTTGGCTAACCTTTCTTGGATTTTATTTCATTGCTTTATTCGCTACTCACTATGCTGCCTACTGGCGCTACTGTTTTAATCAGTTCGGAAATATTGGCAACTTTTAGCTACAGAAATTGGTGTGGATTAAGCACTGAAAATCGGCGAGATTGGGATAAGAAAATCATTATTTTTGAAAAGTATAGATTTTATCCAAGACAAACTACCACTAGAAATAAATTTCTTCTGAGACATTTGTTTACAAATGAGTTGCAACTTCAAAATGATTCTGATTGGATGCTGTCACACTAATCCCCAATCCTGGGAGATGCTGCTACACTAATCCCTAATCCTGGGAGATGCTGTTACACTAATCCCTAATCCTGGGAGATGCTGTTACACTAATCCCTAATCCTGGGAGATGCTGTTACACTAATCCCTAATCCTGGGAGATGCTGTTACACTAATCCCTAATCCTGGGAGATGCTGTTACACTAATCCCTAATCCTGGGAGATGCTGTTACACTAATCCTAATCCTGGGAGATGCTGTTACACTAATCCCTAATCCTGGGAGATGCTGTTACACTAATCCCCAATCCTGGGAGATGCTGTTACACTAATCCCTAATCCTGGGAGATGCTGTTACACTAATCCCTAATCCTGGGAGATGCTGTTACACTAATCCTAATCCTGGGAGATGCTGTTACACTAATCCCTAATCCTGGGAGATGCTGTTACACTAATCCCCAATCCTGGGAGATGCTGTTACACTAATCCCTAATCCTGGGAGATGGTGCTACACTAATCCGCAATCCTGGGAGATGCTGTTACACTAATCCTAATCCTGGGAGATGCTGTTACACTAATCCCCAATCCTGGGAGATGCTGTTACACTAATCCCCAATCCTGGGAGATGCTGTTACACTAATCCCTAATCCTGGGAGATGGTGCTACACTAATCCGCAATCCTGGGAGATGCTGTTACACTAATCCTAATCCTGGGAGATGCTGTTACACAAATCCCCAATCCTGGGAGATGCTGCTATACTAATCCCTAATCCTGGGAGATTCTGTTACACTGATCCCCAATCCCCAATTCTGGGAAATGCTGTTACACTAATCCGCAATCCTGGGAGATGCTGTTACACTAATCCCCAATCCTGGGAGATGCTGTTACACTAATCCCCAATTCTGGGAGATGCTGTTACACTAATCCGCAATCCTGGGAGATGCTGTTACACTAATCCCCAATCCTGGGAGATTCTGTTACACTAATCCCCAATCCCCAATTCTGGGAAATGCTGTTACACTAATCCGCAATCCTGGGAGATTCTGTTACACTAATCCCTAATCCTGGGAGATTCTGTTACACTAATCCCCAATCCTGGGAGATGCTGTTACACTAATCCCAATCCTGGGAGATGCTGTTACACTAATCCCCAATCCTGGGAGATGCTGTTACACTAATCCCCAATCCTGGGAGATGCTGTTACACTAATCCCCAATCCTGGGAGATGCTGTTACACTAATCCCCAATCCTGGGAGATGCTGTTACACTAATCCCAACCCTGGGAGATGCTGTTACACTAATCCCCAATCCTGGGAGATGCTGTCACACTAATCCCCAATCCTGGGAGATGCTGTTACACTAATCCCCAATCCTGGGAGATACTGTCACACTAATCCGCAACCCTGGGAGATGCTGTTACACTAATCCCCAATCCCCAATTCTGGGAGATGCTGTTACACTAATCCTAATCCTGTGAGATGCTGTTACACTAATCCCCAATCCTGTGAGATGCTGTTACACTAATCCCCAATCCTGGGAGATACTGTCACACTAATCCGCAACCCTGGGAGATGCTGTTACACTAATCCCCAATCCTGGGAGATACTGTCACACTAATCCGCAACCCTGGGAGATGCTGTTACACTAATCCCCAATCCTGGAGATACTGTCACACTAATCCGCAACCCTGGGAGATGCTGTTACACTAATCCCCAATCCTGGGAGATACTGTCACACTAATCCGCAACCCTGGGAGATGCTGTTACACTAATCCCCAATCCTGGGAGATACTGTCACACTAATCCGCAACCCTGGGAGATGCTGTTACACTAATCCCCAATCCTGGGAGATACTGTCACACTAATCCGCAACCCTGGGAGATGCTGTTACACTAATCCCCAATCCTGGGAGATACTGTCACACTAATCGGCAACCCTGGGAGATGCTGTTACACTAATCCGCAACCCTGGGAGATGCTGTTACACTAATCCCCAATCCTGGGAGATACTGTCACACTAATCCGCAACCCTGGGAGATGCTGTTACACTAATCCGCAACCCTGGGAGATGCTGTTACACTAATCCCCAATCCTGGGAGATACTGTCACACTAATCCGCAACCCTGGGAGATGCTGTTACACTAATCCCCAATCCTGGCAGGTCCCTCAGCATATCTGTGCCGAAGCCCCTGCCAATGTGATTGCAGACGCCGCTCAGTCAAAGAACTTTTCGACTTTGTCATTTTTTTAGAAATGGGCTCCGGAATAAATTGCGTCAATATGGAAGAAAAAATTATGCAAATTTTGGTTTGTGGTTTTGGCCGATCGCTGGGTGTGATTGACAGGGCGATCTTTGCGGCAAGAAAGCAGCCCGGGACTGCTTATCGATGTCAAGCCGCTGCAGCACCCGGTGCTCTGGGGGGGGGAGTTGGGAGTTCGGCCGCTCCTGGTCGGAGCTGCTGAGCCATAAGAAGCGGTCGCGGTCCACGTGGGCCGCCATGAGCAGTCACGGGAGCGGCCAAGCGAACCGCCGCTGGCAGCTGGGCGGTCCCCGGGAGGCTGAGGATGAGGCGCTGCTAGTGTGTATATATATGAATAGTTTAGCCCGTGTTCACCGGCTCGGGGATTCGAATTCTCTATTCGAGTCCCTCCCTATATACACGAATTTCTGGTCCGGCTAGTCCACTCCCCTAGGGATAATTCTCCCCTAAACCCTGCAGAAGCTGGGGATCATTGGGCATCAATCACCCGCCCCCAGCCGCTCAACAGTTGGCCTCAAGGAGTGGATTGTAGCCGTCTTGAGCAGCTGAGGCTGGTGGGGAGAGAGACCTGAGACATGCCTTGGCGCCGTAATTGCAGTCATTCTTCTTCAGCAGAGACTTCGAGTCTGCTATAAGTTGCGTCTCCCCCCCCCCTGGCTCGGCGCCTCTCCCACTGGGAAGTCATAAATTTGCACCGATCCCGGCAAAGCAAGGAGGGCTGGGGATTCAGTGAGCTGCCATCGCCTCCCAGAGCAGGTGGCGCAACCCCGCTGAGCTGCGAATTCGAACTGCAGTTGTTATGAATCGGGTTATTCGAAAATATTGAAAGCAGAGATTCGAGAGCGAGAAGAGCCGCTTCCTGTGCGGAAGCTGGCAGGACTCGGCGCTTGTCTGCCGGAATTTCTGCGAACTGAAGGAGCTGTCAGAGTTCAGATTGGGTCGGCCTTGAGTTCGGAAAAATTAATGACTTGTGCGATTTGGTGTTGGAACTCGGAAACAGCACCCCAAACAGCACCCCAAACAGCTCACCAAACAGCTCACCAAACAGCTCACCAAACAGCTCACGAAACAGCACCCTAAACAGCTCACCAAACAGCTCACGAAACAGCTCACCAAACAGCTCACCAAACAGCTCACCAAACAGCTCACTAAACAGCTCACCAAACAGCTCACTAAACAGCTCACCAAACAGCTCACTAAACAGCTCACCAAACAGCTCACCAAACAGCTCACCAAACAGCTCACTAAACAGCTCACCAAACAGCTCACCAAACAGCTCACCAAACAGCTCACTAAACAGCTCACCAAACAGCTCACTAAACAGCTCACCAAACAGCTCACTAAACAGCTCACCAAACAGCTCACCAAACAGCTCACTAAACAGCTCACCAAACAGCTCACTAAACAGCTCACCAAACAGCTCACTAAACAGCTCACCAAACAGCTCACTAAACAGCTCACCAAACAGCTCACCAAACAGCTCACGAAACAGCACCCTAAACAGCTCACCAAACAGCTCACGAAACAGCTCACCAAACAGCTCACCAAACAGCTCACCAAACAGCTCACTAAACAGCTCACCAAACAGCTCACTAAACAGCTCACCAAACAGCTCACTAAACAGCTCACCAAACAGCTCACCAAACAGCTCACCAAACAGCTCACCAAACAGCTCACCAAACAGCTCACCAAACAGCTCACCAAACAGCTCACCAAACAGCTCACCAAACAGCTCACCAAACAATTTCGGGTTTTTCCGGATTAAATTGACAGTTTCGTGGTGCTTTCGCAATTTTTGAATTTTAGAATTCCAAAATTTCATTTTCCTTAAATTTCACAATCCTCAACTTTCAAAATCTCAAACTTCAAAATCCTCAAAATTGGGAATCGTGAAAGCACCGCAAATTTGTCAATTCCTGAAGAAGCGACCCCAGAAAAAACGCAAAGATTCGTGCAGGAAGGAATGAATCACTCTGTGAGCAGCCATGCCCCCCCCCTAGCGACTCACCGCTGGCCGAATCCCAAGATCCCCATCACATCCCAGATTCCGTATACAAAGAATCCCCACCCGGAGCCGCGGCCGGCTCATTGCTACGCATAATGCCGACTCGGGCGGGAAGAATTTCCCCATACTATGAAAAAGTTAATTTGGAATCGATGGCCGGCGGAGATAGGGGCCGTCGCATAGGGCTTCTCCTGCTTCTCCTGCTTCTTCTGCTTCTTCTGCTGGCTCTGCTAGAAGCAGGCGGAGCGAGCATTTATAAGCTTCAGCGGCCCCTCCCCGCCGCCGGAGTCGCCATTATCTTAATGAGATCGCGGCGGCGTCAAAAATTGCTGCTTCTCTCTTGCAGGAGGGCGACTCCCAGCCCGCCTGCTTCTCCCAGACTCCCGCCCAGCCGCCTCATCAGGAGCCGCCGCAGCAGATAAGACAGACGAGCGACCAGAGACAGAAAGAACAATTGAGAGCAAAAAAATTGATTCCATAATTAACCTCGCGCGCTCTGCCGCGTCAGAATCTCAAATTCTAAGAAATGCATTGCGGGTTGAGCAGCCAGTTGGGATGAGGCTGGGGGGCCGTGACTGGAAATCCATCAACTGCTGCACGCCGGGCGCCACGTGGCCGATGCCAGCTGCCGGCGGGCGGCAACTCCAGCCAGGCGGAGAGCAGCAGAGCCGTCAGGTGGCCGAGGGGAGAAAGTTTTACGGAGCTGGCATCTTCTTAGCTCCCCGCCGGGGTTGATGGAGCCGCACTTCATTTTCCCCGCTCTCCCCTCGCTGCCATCGTCTCAGCCGGCGCACGTGGCCGCTCCATCCTGCTGTCAGCCGCTGCTCAGCCGCTGCTCCGCCCCGCTGCCATCCGTCAGCTCCAAGCGGAGACAAAATTTAAATTGCGAATTTGAAGGCTCAGGACTGGCTGCCAGTGAGCAGAGCAGTGGATTGCTAGTCTGGTCTCCGTGAATGAGGAACTGGCACTGTGAGCAGAGCAGTGGATTGCTAGTCTGGTCTCCGTGAATGAGGAACTGGCACTGTGAGCAGAGCAGTGGATTGCTAGTCTGGTCTCCGTGAATGAGGAACTGGCACTGTGAGCAGAGCAGTGGATTTCTAGTCTGGTCTCCGTGAATGAGGAACTGGCACTGTGAGCAGAGCAGTGGATTGCTAGTCTGGTCTCCGTGAATGAGGAACTGGCACTGTGAGCAGAGCAGTGGATTGCTAGTCTGGTCTCCGTGAATGAGAAACTGGCACTGAGCAGAGCAGTGGATTGCTAGTCTGGCCTCCGTGAATGAGGAACTGGCACTGTGAGCAGAGCAGTGGATTGCTAGTCTGGTCTCCGTAAATGAGGAACTGGCACTGTGAGCAGAGCAGTGGATTGCTAGTCTGGTCTCCGTGAATGAGGAAAAATTCCAAGAAACGTAGTTTCCCGACCTTCTGCCTGAGCAGTCCTTGGGTTAAATTTAAAACCAAAGCGCTTCAAAGCCGCATTGAAACTGACAGAGCGGCCCCAGCCAGCACGGGCTGCGAGGCCGCTGCCGCATGGCTCACCAAAAAACTGATCAATAACATGCTTGGCATCTCCGGCCTCACAGATCCCCATAAACAAGCTCAGAAATTTCTGCTTCTGAAACTGGGATCGAACAACGATTGACGAGTCAAATCCCCGAGATAAGGAAGAGCAGCTCGGGCTGAGGGGTGGCCGAGAAAATCGAACCCCGATCCGCTTATCTCCCAAAACAGGCGCGCCTAATCCCCATTTTTGCGCTGCCGCAGTCCCGCTCCCAGCCTCTCCCCCCCCCCCCAGTTCCTCGAACCGTCTCACACTTTCTCACTTTTCCCATTTCTCCTCTTCCCCAGCCCGCTGTCCGGGTTGGCCGGGAATTCGGGATTTCTCCCCGGCCAGCCAATCGGCCGGCCCCCCGCCGCGCCCCCCCCCCGCTGACGGGAGATCAGTTAAGGCCGCTTATCGCCGGCGCGGAATAAAACCAGCGGTGCGTTGCGGCAGCCGATTTCGCTCCCAGACTCGCCCGGCAGCCCCAGTCGATAAGCGGCAGATAAGCATTTATCAGGCAGCGGCCGCAGCCAGATAGCCACCGCCCAGCAGCAGCAGACAGAAGCCGCCTGCAGACGCCTACACTGTGTATAAATACAACAAACCGCCACCTCCCCCGCGAACTGCAGCACTGCCTACGGCACTCGCTAAACTTTTTTGTAAGTTAATAATAACAATAGAATAATAGGCTTTGTTTAACTGAACATCCATCTGCGTTAGGCAGAGAATCTTCCCAGGTTTCTTTGCAAAAGCAGATTTTCCTGAGCATCTGCGGCTGGCTGAAGCTCGCCATGGCGACTTGCTTGGTAATTTACGATTTGAAATGACCGACTTGGTCTTTCGGCTGCACTTCTGTTTCGTTTTCAGGAGTTACAAGAGCCCCTATTCCCTCTGCTGATACACCAATTCCCTCTGCTGGCACCCCAATTCCCTCTGCTGGCACCCCAATCCTCTCTGCTGGCACCCTAATCCTCTCTGCTGGCACCCTAATCCTCTCTGCTGGCACCCTAATCCTCTCTGCTGACAACCCCAATTCCCTCTGCTGGCACCCCAATTCCCTCTGCTGGCACCCCAATTCCCTCTGCTGGCACCCCAATTCCCTCTGCTGGCACCCCAATCCCCTCTGCTGACACCACAATCCCCTCTGCTGGCACCCCAATCCCCTCTGCTGGCACCCCAATCCCCTCTGCTGGCACCCCAATCCCCTCTGCTGGCACCCCAATCCCCTCTGCTGGCACCCCAATCCCCTCTGCTGACACCACAATCCCCTCTGCTGACACCACAATCCCCTCTGCTGGCACCCCAATCCCCTCTGCTGGCACCCCATGCCTTCGTCCCAAACCACTACGAGCGGATGTGAAGTTCAAGCACAGAATCTCATTTAAAAATAAATTCCCCATTTCTAACACCTCCCTTCCTATAGCTCAGGTCCCAGGACTCGCAGGACTCAGCATAGAAACGGTCCACATAGCAACAGACCAGGGGGCTTCCACTTGTGTGTTCGTTCCGTGAAAATTCGTTCCGTGGGAATTTCGTTCACGGAAGCTCTTTATGACTGCGATTATGCTAATGAGCCGTGAGCCCAGCTGCAGCAGCGCGGGGATGCGGCAGCTTCGGGTTGCCGGGCCCGGCCAAGTCAAGCGCGAAGTCCCCTCTTCTCCCTTCGTCTCCCAGCTTTCTGCTCAAAATATTTTACTGCTTCCATGCAGAAGCCGGCGAGACTTGGGAATTTTATTGGGCCGAGGGACCGGCAGGGGGAGGCGATGGGATAAAAATCCCCACTTTCATTTTATACGAAGGGGTGGAGAAATTTATGCCCGGCAATGAGCAGAGAATTAGTCAGGTGAAAGAAAGCATTTTATGAGAGGATGAGGGGTAAGCATGGGGACTCGGTCAGGGACGCCTCAGACTAGAGCTCTGGACTGGAAACTGAGCTGTGACTTTCATCAACTTTAGGCCTGTGGTGAATTTTGCTCACTTACAGCATATTGTGCCTGTAGAGAGCTGTGAACACCTGTCCAGAGCAGGGGAACACCTGTCCAGAGCAGGGGAATACCTGTCCAGAGCAGGGGAACACCTGTCCAGAGCAGGGGAATACCTGTCCAGAGCAGGGGAACACCTGTCCAGAGCAGGGGAATACCTGTCCAGAGCAGAGGAACACCTGTCCAGAGCAGAGAAACACCTGTCCAGAGCAGAGAAACACCTGTCCAGAGCAGGGGAATACCTGTCCAGAGCAGAGAAACACCTGTCCAGAGCAGGGGAAGCTGGCAAGGCTGACTAAACTTCAGCTTTTTGGCTTGAGGCGTCCCTAGTTCCATTTTTTGAGTGTCCCACAGCCTTCTGTGCCAGCAGTTCAAGCACTTGCCTTAATTGCTCAAAGCATGGAGCAACACGGTATTACATGTACCAAAGTTGATACAAGTTCATGTGGGATTTCAGAGCAGCTGGTGCAGTCAAACGGAGCTCCAGATATTCTGTTTAGAGCTCCCTGACTCTGGAGGACAAATTCTGCAACAGATGGGATCAGGGAGCGCCGACTCTGCTGTGTCTCAGGGCGGGATTTTATGCGTCCATAGAGTGGGATTAAACTGACAACCGGCCGCTTTTATCCCCTCCCGATTCCCCACAAATATTAAATCCCCATCTATTCAATTCCAACCCGTGTCAGGTTGAAAATCTGCTTTTGTAGGTGAATTTGTTGATTTTTCAGCAATGACACGCATCCGACGCGCCCCCATTGTGTTGGGAAAATTCTGGCTGTCTGGGCTGCTGCTCCCGTCACCTACACATGCTGATCTCAGCTCACCCCCTGCCACCGTCTCCTTTCTCTCCATCTCTCTCTTTCTCCCTCTCCCCTTCTATCTCCTTTGTGACTCGTTCGCGTATTGTATTTTTCTCCATCTCTACTCAATCTCCATCGCTCCCTCTCCATCTCTACTCGATCTCCATCTCTCCCTCTCCATCTCTACTCAATCTCCCTCGCTCCCTCTCCATCTCTACTCAATCTCCCTCTCTCCCTCTCCATCTCTACTCAATCTCCCTCTCTCCCTCTCCATCTCTACTCAATCTCCCTCGCTACCTCTCCATCTCTACTCGATCTCCATCTCTCCCTCTCCATCTCTACTCAATCTCCATCTCTCACACTCGCCCCCCTCCTGGCCTCCGTCCGTGCAGCATGGAGATCCTCCAGGCGCACTCCGGCAGGGACTGCGGCGCGGTGCAGCAGCCCCCCTACTCCTGGCACCACCGGACCGTCGGTGGAGACGTCGAAGATCCCTCTTCGGCTGCTGCAGCTACAGCGGCCGCCACCGCTGCCGCCGCCGCAGCCGCAGCGGCAGCCGCAGCTGCCGCGGCCACGACAACGACAGCATCGTCTGCAGCTGCGGCAGCGACCGCAGAGTCGGACTGCTCCGGAGTCAGCCAGTCTGCTGGCCAGCGCCTGACTGACAGCGGCGACGAGTCTCCTGAGAAGTTCATCCAGCAGCAGCATCAGCAGCACCTGGCCGGCGGCGGCTGCGCAATGCCGCATCACCACCAGGAGTCCGGCCTGTTCGGCGGCGGCGCCTACATGTCCGGCCAGGGCCAGCCAATCAAAGCGGAGCTCGGGCTGGGCCAGGGTGAGTCTGGAGCTCCCGTCAGGATTCCCAATTGCAGATCCCAACTGGCCCGTTCCTCACTAGAAAATGGCCGCGACCGTAGCAACAAAGGAATAATAAACGAATCTCTCATTAAAATGTGTGCAACAAACTAAATAGAAAACCAGCCCTGAACCATTGTGTCTCACAGTACTCACAGTACTCACAGTACTCACAGTACTCACAGTACTCACAGTACTCACAGTAGTCACAGTATTCACAGTACTCACAGTACTCACAGTATTCACAGTACTCACAGTAGTCACAGTATTCACAGTATTCACAGTACTCACAGTAGTCATAGTCCCCACAGTACTCACAGCAGTACATTACCTTCTTCCATCGCGCAGACGCCATTGGCTACCCGGTGGGCATCCAGACCTGCTGGTCGAACTTCCCTGACCCGGCGGCGCAGCAGCACCAGCTGCAGCAGTACCAGCAACACCAGCTACAGCACCAGCTGCAGCACCAGCACCACCAGCAGCACCTGCAGCACAGCAGCAGCGGCGGCAGCGGCGGCAGCGGCGGCAGCAATGGCTTTGGTTTCGCTTTCGGTCACCAGCCAAACTCAGAGGCCGGCTTCCCGGGCTCGTATCCCGCCAGCTTCAGCTCCCCCTACCAGCCCTACTTCCCGGCAGCCGCAGCGGCCGCCGAATACGCCAGGAACCCGCTGGGGATTCACCCGTCACTGTTCCGCATGAACCCGCAGCACCAGCACCACCAGCACCACCAGCACTATCCAGGACACCTGGTTGGACGCCTGCACCAGTTTAAGGCTCGGGCCAGGAACGCCTCGGGTGAGAATTTCGTAGCTTGATCTCATGGTGTGATCTCAATGGTGTGATCTCATAGTGTGATCTCTTATTGTGATCTCATAGTGTGATCTCATAGTGTGATCTCATAGTGTGATCTCATAGTGTGATCTCATAGTGTGATCTCATAGTGTGATCTCATAGTGTGATCTCATTGTGTGATCTCATAGTGTGATCTCTCAGAGTGATCTCATAGTGTGATCTCATAGTGTGATCTCATAGTATGATCTCATAGTGTGATCTCATAGTGTGATCTCATAATGTGATCTCATAGTGTGATCTTATAGTGTGATCTCATAGTGTGATCTCATAGTGTGATCTCATAATGTGATCTCATAGTGTGATCTCATATTGTGATCGCATCTTAGAGCGCAATCTCTTCCATTGAATCCCATAGAGTGATCCCATGGACCAGCGATCCTATTGCATAATATTACAGTATGTGTCCCCGTGCCATCATCCTTCAGCACTCACTGCCGCACAACCCCACAGAGAGTCGCGAGTGCGTGAACTGCGGTGCCACGGCCACCCCACTGTGGCGCCGGGACGGAGGTGGCCACTACCTGTGCAACGCATGCGGCCTGTACCATAAGATGAACGGGCAGAGCCGGCCGCTCATCAAGCCAAAACGGCGCATGGTGAGCAGGGGCTCGAATCTTTTCGATCACTCCCGATCCGTCACTCACAATCCGTCACTCACAATCCGTCACTCACAATCCGTCACTCACAATCCGTCACTCACAATCCGTCACTCACAATCCGTCACTCACAATCCGTCACTCACAATCCGTCACTCACAATCCGTCACTCACAATCCGTCACTCACAATCCGTCACTCACAGTCCGTCACTCACAATCCGTCACTCACAGTCCGTCACTCACAGTCCGTCACTCACAGTCCGTCACTCACAGTCCGTCACTCACAATCCGTCACTCACAGTCGGTCACTCACAATCCGTCACTCTTAGTCCGTCACTCACAGTCCGTCACTCACAATCCGTCACTCACAGTCTGTCACTCACAATCCGTCACTCACAATCCGTCACTCACAGTCCGTCACTCACAATCCGTCACTCACAATCCGTCACTCACAGTCCGTCACTCACAGTCCGTCACTCACAGTCCGTCACTCACAGTCCGTCACTCACAATCCGTCACTCACAGTCTGTCACTCACAGTCCGTCACTCACAATCCGTCACTCACAGTCCGTCACTCCTACCCACACGCAGTCGGCGCAGCGCCGCGCCGGCACGACCTGCTCGAACTGCGCCACCACGCAGACGACTTTGTGGCGCCGCAACCACAAGGGCGAGTCGGTGTGCAACGCCTGCGGCCTGTACTTCAAGCTGCACCAGGTGGACCGGCCCATCAGCATGAAGAAGGACTCAATCCAGTCGCGCAACCGCAAGAGCTCCATCAAGAGCAAGAAGAAGAAGGAGCTGGACGCGATGAGCGACCTGATGCGCAGCGCCATGCACAGCTTCCAGTTCCCGGCGGCGAACTACTTCGGTGGAGGCGCCGGCAGTGGCGCTAGCGCCGGCACCGTCAGCGGCTTGGAGAGCGCCGCTCCGGGAAGCCACTTTAGTCACGTGACTTCGGGGCTGCCTGCGCTGCCACCGCCGCCGCCACCGCAGCACCAGCAGCAGCAGCCGCCGCCTCCACCTCCGCCACCACCGCCCCCGCAGCAGCCGCAGCAACAGCCGCCGCCGCCGCCGCCGCCGCGGTACCCGGCATCCACAGCAGGGATTCTGGGAGGCGCCTTCGTCAGCGGCGACCTCCTTTCGGGCCTGCTGTGAAGCCCGACTGATAATTGTGCAAATATTTACTACTTGAACTGACTACTGCAAGTAGGGACGGTGGCGCAGTTGTGGATAACAAAAAAGCATAAAAATGGAGTCTTGATGTTCACACAGCATGCACACGTCAAGCGCACATTTAATTTTCTTTTTTTACGTTTACACTGCGTACTTTTGATGCTTTCTTGCAATGTGTACTGAGTTTTAATTTTACAGTATTTATTTACTTGTTATTTAATATGAGCAGTGTAAAACTTATACTTGAGTGTGAGTGTTGTTTGTGCGGGCTAATATATATGAAACAATTTGTGTATCTTTGGGAATTTTATTGCCAGCTCCTGGGAGTGCCGACTGACTGGGTTTATTTTAGTTGAAAATTTCACTCAACTGCTTTGTGTCAGAGAATGTGTTAGAGATATAATTCGTTAGACAAGGGATGTGTTAGGCAGATAATGTGTTAGACAGAGACTGTGTTAGGCAGATAATGTGTTAGACAGAGAATGTGTTATAGAGAGATACTATGTTAGACAAATCATGTGTTAGACAGGGAATGTGTTAGAGATATAATTCGTTAGACAAGGGATGTGTTAGGCAGATAATGTGTTAGACAGAGACTGTGTTAGGCAGATAATGTGTTAGACAGAGAATGTGTTATGTGTTATAGAGAGATACTATGTTAGACAAATCATGTGTTAGACAGGGAATGTGTTAGAGATATAATTCGTTAGACAAGGGATGTGTTAGGCAGATAATGTGTTAGACAGAGACTGTGTTAGGCAGATAATGTGTTAGACAGAGAATGTGTTATAGAGAGATACTGTGTTAGACAAATCATGTGTTAGACAGGGAATGTGTTAGAGAGATAATTCGTTAGACAGGGATGTGTTAGACAGATAATGTGTTAGACAGAGAATGTGTTAGACAGATAATGTGTTAGACAGATCTGTGTTAGACAAATGTGTTAGAGAGATAATAGACAGGGAATGTGTTAGAGAGACTGTGTTAGACAAATCATGTGTTAGACAGGGAATGTGTTAGAGAGATACTGTGTTAGACAAATCATGTGTTAGACAGGGAATGTGTTAGAGAGATAATGTGTGTAGACAAATGTGTTAAGACATGTGTTGGTGTTAGAGAGATAATGTGTTAGACAAATCATGTGTTGGACAGAGAATGTGCTAGACAGAGAATGTGCTAGACAGAGCATTCTCCGATACAAAGCTTAGAAAGAATTAGGAAAATACGCTTTTATTCTACTTTAAGTAGGCCAATACGGACAAATTTAGAAAGGAAAAATGACTACAGGAAAAATGCATCATTGGATTCAGTTGGCTTATCGCTGAACAGGCGGCCTCTTGCAGAAGAAGAATACAGATATTCCAGCGTATATTTTGCAGACTTTGCTACACACTAAATGTATAGAGAGCTGCATATCTGAGAGAAACCCCAGTAGTATCTTAGCATTGCAGAGCGCGTTTTACAGCTGAGGAAACGAGAGTCCGGCGGTGAAAGTTCAACAAGTGGCTACAGGCAAGAACATCAACAGGCGACTAAAAGAAGTTTGAAAAACAAGAACAACAACAAAAAGTGACGACAAAAAAGCAGAAATTGACAGGCTGAGGGAGGGCGGAGAGGCTGATTGCAAACACTGGGACTAGGTAGACAGAAAAGTGCGGAGTGGACAAGCAGCGGCAGAGGCAACATCGCGCAGTGGCAGTCAGGCAGGTTGGGTCAGCAGTGGCCTTCGTTTGCGACAGCGGCAGGTGCTGAGGGGTAATAGTACTGCGGGTCTGCGGGAGGATCGGGCTTGATTTAATTTCATTCGAATTTGCGATGCTTGCCTACTGATAGTAGGCTGTCGTGAAAGTGGCGTTTTGGGTGCTTTGTTAAATAAAATAATGAGATTTTAAAATGAATTAAAGCTCCCTATATCGATAACTTCTGAATTTTCTTAGAAACCCCCGGATGAATCTCCAACCTGAAGTTTCCGGAACCCCTGGATGAATCCCCAACCTGAAGTTTCCGGAACCTCTGGATGAATCCCCAAACTGAAGTTTCCGGAACCCCGGATGAATCCCCAACCTGAAGTTTCCGGAACCCCGGATGAATCCCCAACCTGAAGTTTCCGGAACCCCGGATGAATCTCCCGTATGAATCCCAGTTGAAACAATGTCCTAAAGCCCCGTGGGATCCCGACAAACCAACCCCCTGAACCTGGCGAGGCTCCCTCAGCACTCACTCATCCTGGTGTGCGCGCCGTAGGCGGACTGCAGAAACCAGGAGGAGGCGGCGGTGGCATCTTGGTGAGCGCCGTAGTGCTGGCTGGCGTAGTGCTGGCTGGCGTAGCCTTGATAGGCGGCGGCTGCCGCGTACTCCGCAGCGTAGCTGGCGGTGGCTCCGTACTGGTGCGCTGCCGGCAGTCCGTAATGCGCTCGGAACTCGTCCAGCTTCGGACTGTCCGACTCCAGATGCAGCGCCGGCTGCTGCGGCGGCTGAGGAGGCGGTGGCTGTTGCTGATGCTGCGGCGGCGGCTGCTGAGGCGGCTGGTGAGGCTGAAGCGACTGCGGCTCGGTTGCCAAGTGGTTGCTATGGCCGTGATAGCCCCCGGCGTGCCGGACGCCAGCGGAGGCCGGGTAGAACTGCGGCTCCTGCGGCGGGATGCCGTAGGCCGCCGCCGCTGCCGCCGCCGCTGCCGCCGCCTGCTGGGCGCTGAGTGCAGGCAGAAGTCCGGGGTTCGAGCCCGGAATTGGCGACTCCACTTTGATCCGCTTGGACGGTGACAGCCACTGGATTGTGAAAGAGGTTGGAATTTCTATTCAATGAGTCACTCGGCCATGGGAATGCTTTGTATTCCTTGGAAACATAAATCAAATATGCTCACCTCTAGGCGATCCGGTGGCGACTGGCGGTGGCACTGCTGCTCCTTGGTGGCGTCTGAAATGAATGGAAGGCCGGGTTGCAGGCCCTGGTAAAGATTCTAGCTGGTAAAGATTCTAGCTGGTAAAGATTCTAGCTGGTAAAGATTCTAGCTGGTAAAGATTCTAGCTGGTAAAGATTCTAGCTGGTAAAGATTCTAGCTGGTAAAGATTCTAGCTGGTAAAGATTCTAGCTGGTAAAGATTCTAGCTGGTAAAGATTCTAGCTGGTAAAGATTCTAGCTGGTAAAGATTCTAGCTGGTAAAGATTCTAGCTGGTAAAGATTCTAGCTGGAAAAGATTCTAGCTGGTAAAGATTCTAGCTGGTAAAGATTCTAGCTGGTAAAGATTGGAGCTGGTAAAGATTCTAGCTGGTAAAGATTCTAGCTGGTAAAGATTCTAGCTGGTAAAGATTCTAGCTGGTAAAGATTCTAGCTGGTAAAGATTCTAGCTGGTAAAGATTGGAGCTGGTAAAGATTCTAGCTGTAAAGATTCTAGCTGGTAAAGATTCTAGCTGGTAAAGATTCTAGCTGGTAAAGATTCGAGCTGGTAAAGATTCGAGCTGGTAAAGATTCGAGCTGGTAAAGATTCGAGCTGGTAAAGATTCGAGCTGGTAAAGATTCGAGCTGGTAAAGATTCGAGCTGGTAAAGATTCGAGCTGGTAAAGATTCGAGCTGGTAAAGATTCGAGCTGGTAAAGATTCGAGCTGGTAAAGATTGAGCTGGTAAAGATTCGAGCTGGTAAAGATTCGAGCTGGTAAAGATTCGAGCTGGTAAAGATTCGAGCTGGTAAAGATTCGAGCTGGTAAAGATTCGAGCTGGTAAAGATTCGAGCTGGTAAAGATTCGAGCTGGTAAAGATTCGAGCTGGTAAAGATTCGAGCTGGTAAAGATTCGAGCTGGTAAAGATTCGAGCTGGTAAAGATTCGAGCTGGTAAAGATTGAGCTGGTAAAGATTGGAGCTGGTAAAGATTGGAGCTGGTAAAGATTCTACAATAGCTGGTAAAGATTCGAGCTGGTAAAGATTCGAGCTGGTAAAGATTCGAGCTGGTAAAGATTCGAGCTGGTAAAGATTCGAGCTGGTAAAGATTCGAGCTGGTAAAGATTCGAGCTGGTAAAGATTCGAGCTGGTAAAGATTCGAGCTGGTAAAGATTCGAGCTGGTAAAGATTCGAGCTGGTAAAGATTCGAGCTGGTAATGATTGGAGCTGGTAAAGATTCGAGCTGGTAATGATTGGAGCTGGTAAAGATGCGAGCTGGTAAAGATTCGAGCTGGTAAAGATTCTAGCTGGTAAAGATTCGAGCTGGTAAAGATTCGAGCTGGTAAAGATTCGAGCTGGTAAAGATTCTAGCTGGTAAAGATTCGAGCTGGTAAAGATTGGAGCTGGTAAATATTCGAGCTGGTAAAGATTCGAGCTGGTAAAGATTCTAGCTGGTAAAGATTCGAGCTGGTAAAGATTCGAGCTGGTAAAGATTCGAGCTGGTAAAGATTCGAGCTGGTAAAGATTCGAGCTGGTAAAGATTCGAGCTGGTAAAGATTCGAGCTGGTAAAGTTCGAGCTGGTAAAGATTCGAGCTGGTAAAGATTCGAGCTGGTAAAGATTCGAGCTGGTAAAGATTCGAGCTGGTAAAGATTGGAGCTGGTAAAGATTGGAGCTGGTAAAGATTCGAGCTGGTAAAGATTCGAGCTTGAGAAACGCCACAGAAATCAAAGCAGCTCACCCGGGTCATTCAAGTGCTGCATCTGCATGTGTCGGCGTTTCCTCTGCTGCTGTTGCTGCTGCTGCTGCAGGCTGTTCTGATTCTCATCCGACAGGGCGCCGTTGCTGACGGAAGAGCTTCCCGGCGAAGAGTCACCGGCCAGCAGCAGCTGCTGGTGCTGACTCGGCTGCTGCTGCTGCTGCTGCTGCTGCTGCTGTTGCTGCTGTTGCTGTTGCTGCTGCTGGCCGTCTTTGGCAGTGGCCGCGGAGTTCAGACCGCCCAGCAGCCCCTTGATGGTGTAGGCCGCGTGGCTCGACAGCAGCAAGCCCTGATGGGAGCCGGCGCTGCTGCTGGCGGCCTGCTGAGGTGGCGGCTGCTGCTGCTGCTCCCGCCCATCGCAGCTGGGCGCGCGGCCCTCGTCCTCGTCATCTCCGGACTGGCCGCCCCGCTCGGCCGCCTTGTTCCGCACGATGCGGTTGATGGAGGACACGGAGGGCACGGTGTCCTGCGAGCAGACGCCCTCGGACAGCAGCATGTCGCGGATCTCCCAGGCGAACATGGTGGGATTGTCGGCCTTGTACTTGCAGATGGCGTCCACCACCGAGGGGGTGGCCACCTTCGGCTTGGAGCCGCCGATGACGCCAGGCCGGATGCTGCCGGTCTCGTAGAACCGGCCGAGAATCTTCGACACGCAGCCGTGGCTGACGCGGAGCCGCCGGCTGATGTCGCAGGGCCGGACGCCGCGCTGCGCCAGTTCGACAATCTGGTTGCGGGTGAAGTCAGGCAGCGGGCGGCCGTTCACGAAGGCTCCGCCCAGCTGGTTGATGCCGCCGTGGCCTGCGGGGTCGAACAAGAGTGGCGTTGGGGTCACCAATGAAGGGGCATGGAAGTTATTCTTGCTTATAAGGCTATTGGAAGCGCCATTAGAAGCGCCACTAGAAGCGCCACTAGAAGCGCCACTAGAAGCGCCATTAGAAGCGCCATTAAAAGCGCCATTACAAGCGCCATTAGAAGCGTCATAAGAAGCGCCATCAGAAGCGCCACTAGAAGCGCCATTAGAAGCGCCATTAGAAGCGCCAGTGGTAGCTCTTTTGGGAGCGCCATTTGAAGTGATCCCAGGAGCGCCTTTTTAAATACCACAGGGAGCGCCACTGGGAGCGCCACTGGGAGCGCCACTTGGAGCGCCACTGAGAGCGCCACTGGGAGCGCCACTGGGAGCGCCACTGAGAGCGCCACTGAGAGCGCCACTGAGAGCGCCACTGGGAGCGCCACTGAGAGCGCCACTGGGAGCGCCACTGAGAGCGCCACTGGGAGCGCCACTAGGAGCGCCACTGGGAGCGCCACTAGGAGCGCCACTGGGAGCGCCACTGGGAGCGCCACTGGGAGCGCCACTGGGAGCGCCACTGGGAGCGCTATTCAGATCTCTGAGGGCCATGGAAGCTCCATGATGCTGCTCACCGATGTTCTTCAGGTACATGCCAAGAAGGTGCAACCGCAGCAGGGACTCCTGCGGGTTTCCGCCTTTGCCGCGGCCGCTGCCGCCGCTGTCCATCTGCTATGCCGGGCGCGAGTCTGCGAATTCGCACTTGCAAAGCGAGGAAAACCCCAGCCAAGGAGAAGCGAGAGGATCTCAGGCCTGAGCAATATATGCCGATGCGGCCAGGAAGCTGGGCTGGCGGACGCAATAAAGCCACGCCACGGAAATTCCGTATTTTATACGCCCGGAGCCGTGACCCCCCCCCCAAATCAGCCCCTCTTGATTAGCGAGCGCTATAGGGAGGTCCCGGCATGGACTTAACTGGGTTAGGGACGGCTCTCATTCCAGGAAACGCATGTGCATTTGGGGCCGATGGGAGAATGGGGAGCCGGGCCCGGAGTGGCTGCTCAGAGGGTAACGAGACGTAAATCACTTTTCTTGCAACTTGTAACGCAATTAAATTAGCGCAATTGGGCAACAAGAAAAGAAGAGTGGATCTGAGAGGCCGCCCCCCCCCCGGCGCGCACAAAGGGACAGCGGCGTGGCGGCGGCTTCTTTGAGGCTTCGCCGCGGGGGGGGGCGGCTGCTGCAGGATGCCGGAGTCGGCGCGATGAAGCACAAGAAGAGGGAGACTGGAGATGAAGCTGCGCGCCTTCTCATGAGTGGTGGCCGCTGAGTGAAGTGTTGGTGTTGTTCATTTCCAACCACAGCAGTTCTGGCTGCCCAGCGGCTGAAGTGGCTGACAGGACTGAGTTTCTCTCACTTTCTCCGCCCCCGTGTCTCTGCGCTTGCGCAAACGAATTTGCATACGCAACTCCCCGCCCCTGACTTCCGCCTGGCTTGGCCCTGCGATTTCAGCCAGTTAGCCAGTGCAAATTAGCCAGTGCAAAAAATATTGCATTTACAAATAATGAACTTGGCGTGAGAACCCGCCTGCCAGCCCCAATACAAATTCATTAATTCTTGCCCTGCTTCCGAAAGTGATCTGCTGCGATCTCACCAGCGCTGGTCAGGATCTGGGACTCCCCGGCTGCAGAGCCGATTAATTATTCAGCGGAAGAGGCCAAAAACTCCGTAAGACACGCAGAGAGCGCAGCCCGCTCTGCAGCAGTGCCAACATGAGAGCCACCAAGCAATGAACTCAGACAGCACAGCAATAAAACAATCAAAATCAGAGAAACAGATCTGACAAAGCGAGGCGTCCCAGCCAATTAAGGGAGGTGCCAGCGCCATCAAGGGGGGGGACAAATAAGCGCCGCGACGGCTCTCAGCAGATGTTTGAATTTTTTTAAGAAAAAACTTTCGGCAATAAAATGGTGAGGGAAAGTCGGTGCTGCATAATTCAGCGATCGGGTGCTCCGCCAATTTGTCCCAGATCACCTATGAGCATAAGCAATGAATTTTTACCGGTCCCAAGGGAGCCTGGCAGACTGCGGCTTTTTGTTTTGTAATGAAGCTGATGAAGCTGAGTCTCAGGTACATGAAAAATTCAGCGATTGAATTCGCCAGAAACAGCAATGAGAGGCGATCAGCTCCCCAGCCTTTTGGGAAATCTGCAGCTAGAAAACAAGGCAAAGAGCCGGGGCCACGGATGCGAGGCAGGGCCCTGTGAAATGCTCAGCATCCAGACCAGCACGCGACACCCCCGGGGAGCAGCTCGGAGGAGACTCACCCTTTCCCTTGCCGCCCTTGGCCCGCATGTACACGTCCTCGTAGAACGAGCTGGCCTGGGAGGGCGACGGGTAGGGGCAGTAGGGCGAGGGCCCCGGGCCCGGCGGGTACAGGCAGGCCCGGTGGTAGCCCATCGCAGTCGCGTGCGACCCGCCGCCGCCGCTGCCGCCTCCGCAACCGCCGCCTGCGCCGCCGCCTGCGCCGCCGCCGGCGGCCGCGGCGCTGAGAAACTGGGAGGCGGCGGCGGCCTCGGCAGATCCGGGAAGTTCAGCGGCTCCCCTGGCCGAGGGAGCGGACCACTGCCACAGGTACTTCAGGCTGTCCATCTCAGCTGGCCCAAAAGAAGCTTAACTTGCAGCTTTTATTGTCGACAAAATCTTCTGCTTCAGCAGAGTCGCAAGAAGATGCCTCATCGCCCTCTCCGCCTCCTTTTTATTTGCTCTCTCAGCGCCGCTCGCAATTCCCCCGCTCCAGCAGCCCAGCAAACCGGCGCGCCACCCCAGCCGCCTCCAAGCCTCATCGAAATTCCCTTCATCGCGCCTCGCCAGTGAAAGCGGCGCCCCGCCCCGCCCTCCGCCGCCCCCGTAGCGAGCCAATGATCTGCTTTAGGGGCCTCCGAGCCATTGGCTGCCCGCAGCCTCATCCGGAAGCCCGGAAGCTGGGAGGTTTCGCTGCTTTAGTTAGGGAAGGGAAAGAGAGACAGGCTGCATTGAAGAGTGGAGGCCTCCAACAGGTTTCTGGCCTCGAGAGCTTTTGTGACACCCCGGGATTAAATATTTATGCTTTGAATCCTTTTTAGTGAGGTTTTGCTTCTTTACTTCTGCTCGAGTCTGTCCTTCACGGCTCTTCTGGTTAATCCTTACCCCCCTGACCTGACTGCCTGCTGCCCTGACTCTCTCTGGTCTCCGATGACCTTTTGTAGAAATGCACTTCCGATTTTGTTCGCTAGTTTAGTTCTCTCCCTGACTCTCCCATCTCCTATTCTGCTTACTCTCCCATTTCCTCTTGTCTCTCTCCCATCTTCTCTCATCTGACTCCCAGCTCTCCTCTTGTCTGACTCCAATCTCCTCTCATCTCTCTCTCTCTCTGACTCTCATCTCCTCTTCTCTGACTCTCCCATCCCTCTTCTCTGACTCTCCTATCTTCCCCTTCTCTGACTCTCCCATTCCTCTCTCTGATCTCCATCTCCTCTGTCTGACTCTCCCTTATCCCCTTGTCTGACTCTTCCCTCTCCTCTTCTCTGACTCTCTTCTGTCTGACTCTCCATCTCCTCTTGTCTGACTCTCACCTCTCCTCTCATCTACTGATGAGGTAAATAGGGGAAACGAAAGCCTCCCCAAAAACTGACAGAATTCTCCCCATTGCCAGCCTCGCTCAGATTTGCCACCTCCACTTTGGTTCGATCCCATCGCCTGACCTGCCAACCCCCCCCCCCCCGGTATTGATCCCGGAGATCCCGGCGGTTGAAAATCGCGTGACGATGAAGCGCGAGGAAGTGGGAAAATTATCCCGATGAGCCTCACCCATAGAAAGTGAATAAAGGAAACAAAAAAGCTTTCAAATTTGCTGCAAAGCTGGGCAGGGCTGCTGGTCTGAGTGGTTTTCGGCTCGCGAATTTTCCGATCCCGGAGGTCAAAGCATGGCGCAGCTTCACGCAGCTGCATGGGGAACCGCGGGGCAGTCTGGGACAATTCGCCCAACTCAGCACCTGGACAGCCCAAGCCTGCGCCCACCTGACACCAGGGCCGATCGAACGACATTTATAATCCCTCGAAAATATAAATAAAATCCTAATAGGGAAAGTTCAAGTCCAACCGCATCCCAAGCAGATGGGGCCGGGCAGTCACTTTCTCCCCGCCGCTGGGATTCTGAGGCCGCCCCCACCAGCTCAGTTCATTAAACGGCTCACTGAGCAGCGGCGGCAGAAATCTGCGAGGCCGTCGGAGCGCGACAGGCCCGGCTGGCTTATCCAGCACCGCCCGGACCCGCCGAATCCCCAGAGGACTTTCTGCTTCCCTTCCAGCCTCTGCGCCCGGACCTAAAAATGCCGGGCCGCGGGGTCTGCAGGGCGCGCGGCGGATTCTTCCCGCCGCATGGGATAATTGTTCGGCCGATCCCCGCGACACCTCGCCTCATCTCCTCTGCATGCTGTCTCCCATTCTCCCCCCTGAGCAGTCCATAATGCCGCTCTGATTGATGGGGTCCAAATGGGAGGCTGAATGGGAGCCGCGTCATCTGGGCTGAGAAGCAGTCAGTGCTCACTGGCCGCATGGAGGGCGCGATTGAAAGACTCTGCTTTCTCTTCGCTTGCATTTGTGTTGGCGGCCGTTTTTCGGCCAGCGTGCGAGGCTCCGCGGCCGGTTCTCGGGGCTTGGAAATCTCGCACAGGGGACATGCCGCAATTAGCAATGCTAATGAGGACTGCTGGCTGTGTAAGAGAAAGTGGGGCGCTTGCTGGAAAGCCGAGACCGCCCACCACTCAGCCGAGGCTACCGCGGGGCCCCCAGCAACCCGGCCTCAGTCAGCCACTTTTTTGCTTCCTCTCTGGACCCATTGATTGGATTTATTCGAATTTCGACACCAAATTTGTAAAACAATTCCGCGGCTGCCGAAAGCTGCACGTGCGGCCTGGGCAACGGTTTCGAATAGTTTGCCCAGCAACCGCGGCTCTTCCGAATAGCCCGGTAGCCACTGAGGGCGAGATCTCCTCTCCTCCTCCAATGAGACGACACAAATAATTACATGGCGAGTCACTAACCAGTCAATAGCTCGAATGCAAAAGCCTGCAGTTGGGAGGAATTGATTCTGACATTTCTCCCAAGCCCCCCCGGTTTCCCCGATTTTCCCAGAGGCTGGGGCGGTCACGCGCCGATGAAGATATCCTAAAAACTGGAAGCTCGCAGAGAAAGTCTTGAGTTCGAATCCCCAGGGAGAAGGGCTCTGTAATTATAATGCCCCAAATCGAGCTGACAGAGAATCCCAAATTCGCTGCGACTCCCGAGCTCCATCAAGAGAGGAGGAGGCAGCTTCATCAAGCGGCATTGGGACAGTTGGGTCAGCTGTGCCAGCCAATTCATCACCCCGTGGGCTGGGTGCGGGTGGGAAGTTGGTTGAGCAACAGGGGAATGGAGAGCCGGGAGCAGGCGGGACTCGAGCCCGCAGCCTCAATGGCGCATTCGCGTGATGCCCGATCGAGCTGACAGGATGGGCAAAAAGTGGCGGGACTTCCTCGCCCCAACCCCGGAGAGCAGTAAATCACTGCGCTGGGGCGAGTCAGCTGGGGGCTTCCCGTGCAGGTCTCTGCGACCTTCTGTTTGCCCCCCTCACCTGGGCAGCCCGCATTCTGGTGGCCTGTTTGACTTGGGGGGGGAGACGAACTCGAGTCATGCGGCCTTTGATTGTTTGGCTTTGGTGAACGGGTAGAGATTTTCAGGCTCAACCTCAATATTGACAGTAATTTACAGACTTCTACAGCCATATCGATATGTCTCAACCTCAATAGCGACAGTAATTTACAGACTTCTGCAGCCACTATCGATATGTCTCAGCCTCAATATTGACAGTAATTTACAGACTTCTACAGCCACTATCGATATGTCTCAACCTCAATAGCGACAGTAATTTACAGACTTCTGCAGCCACTATCGATATGTCTCAGCCTCAATATGACAGTAATTTACAGACTTCTACAGCCACTATCGATATGTCTCAGTCATTCTTGATAGTGACAGTAATTTACAGACTTCTAGAGTCATATCGATCCGTCCCAATCTCACAGTTACAGTACTTTACAGACTTGTCACAGCCTGAACCTAGCAGCCTCAGCAAGTTAGTTTACAGACTATATTACTTCAAACACAGAAATTCACAGCCAAAAACTGGTAGTGCATTCGCAGACACAGAATTAGAAACGCCAACTTGTGCCCCACCCGATTCCAGTAGAGCCTGGGAGAGTCAAGAGCATCCTGAGCTACGAGTAATTTACAAACTTCTACAGCCAATATCGATCCGTCCCAATCTCACAGTTACAGTAATTTACAGACTTGTCACAGCCTGAACCTAGCAGCCTCAGCAAGTCAGTTTACAGACTATATTACTTCAAACACAGAAAATTACAGCCATAAAACTGGTAGTGCATTCGCAGCCTCAGAATTAGAAACACCAGCTTGAGCTCCACCCGATTCCAGTAGAGCCGGGATAGTCCAGAGGCATCATCCTGAGCTACGAGTATTTATATTCTAAAAACCCTCCCAGTTCTCCAGAGGGTGTCAAACTAAAAGTAATTGTTGAATTGCCCCAACACTTTGTCCGACCGCCAGCCCCCCCCCCCCAGGTTTAACTCGCTCGCTTTGCCCCCGGGCT